>ML395178.1:72444-115055 GCA_005239525.1 Nicotiana knightiana | reverse complement strand
TAACTCAAAGTACGTGTTCACGCAACTTCAATCAAACTTTTTTTTTTAAAAAAAATAAATAAATAAACAAAGCGTTATTAATTATGAACACGTTCGCGTGACATGATTGTTGACGTGCCAAAGGAAAAGAGTATACGTACGCGCAACTCAATTCTTTAATTATGAACAATCAAGTGATTAAAAGTAGTTTAAAGGTAAATGCACAGAGGCCCTAAAGATGAGTAGTTAAACAATTTAAGCCAAGTAATAATCACTAAGCGACCGTGCTAGAACCACGGAACCCGGGATTGCCTAACACCTTCTCCCGGGTTAACAGAATTCCTTATCTAGAATTTCTGGTTCGCAGACTTTAAAAAAAAAAATTTTCCTCGATTTGGGTTTAAGATAAACCGGTGACTTGGAACACCAAATAAACTATTCCAAGTGGCGACTCTAATAAATAAAATAATCCCATTTCGAATAATGTCACTTTAATTGGAAAAACTCCCATACCCCCTTGGGGTGTATAAAAAAGGAGGTGTGACAAGGCTGAAGAACTGGATAGCTGAGCAGTGCCCCTACCCGTGCCCAGACGGGGTGCATGACAGTCTCGCTGAACATGGCCTCTCACTCCACACCTATAGCAAACTGGTATGTCCAAGTAACAGGGCTCAGAATGAAACATCCCACACTTAGGGAGTGGGGCCTTCCGCTGCTGCTGGAACCTCCCACCTGAGCGACTCCACTGATGAAACCTCCTGCTGTCTGAACCTGGTCCAACGCGACCTCCCTGTTGATAACTGTGCCCTGGTGGTGGCGCATTGGCTGAGGACTGAGCGTAGAACTGAGATGACCCTGATGACCCTCTGCCAAGGACTGATCTCCCTCCTCCAACTGAACTCCCAGGGTTGCCCGTTGACCGGGCCCTACTACTACCCTCCCTCTCCATTCTTATCTTTAATTTTTGAGCCTCCGTAGCCTGGGAAAATCCCACAATCCTCCCGTATTTCATATCTGAATGCATAGCAGCTGTAGCAGCTTCATTAATAACCAAGGGACCAAGGCCCTGAACAAACCGATGAACTCTAGCCTCCATAGTATACACCATGTGAATAGCATATTTTGACAAGCGCACGAACTCCATATGATACTCCCACTCACTCATGTTGCCCTACTAAAGGGCCTCAAAATCTGAAGCACGGGCTGCCATAATCTCGGCACGCAAGAAATGATCCATAAAGGTATCCATAAACTCCTCCCACCTCGCCGGAGGGCTCCCCTCTCCACGGGAACTCTCCCACATTTCAAACCATGAGTATGCCGCTCCCTTCAGACGATAGGAATCCAACTCAACCCCCTCTGTCTCAACAGCCCTCATAACTCGGAGGGTCTTGCATATCTCATCAATGAACTCCTAAGGATCAGCCTCTGGGTCGGTGCATGTGAACTCTGGAGGGGCTAACCGCAGAAACTGGTTGACCCTGGAACCCGAAGAATCCCCTTGCTCGCTAGAGGATGCAGGGGCAGCATGTGATCTTTGGGCAAGGGAGGCCACTATCTGAGTCAACATCTGAATATCTCCCCTGAGGTCCCCATCAGAAATACCGGGACCGGAAGCTGGGACTGAGGAAGGATCAGGAACATTAGCAGGAGGGACTGTATCACCCTCCGCTTGAGCAGGAATAGGAATATCCTAGCCTAGGATGGAAGAGTCATGCAGATTTAGGGTCGGGGAATCATCCTCACCCGCACCATCAGATAAAGGATTCACAGCCACTCCTGGGGTGGCATTGGCCTCTGGGCCGAGTCGAGCTCTCACCATATCGCACGATAGACAACCTCACCTCTCACCATATCGCACGATACATAGTAACAATGAAAGGGTATTTTACTAAATGTCCATGCAACCCCCTAATTTTAGATGTGGTCGACAGCACATCGATAAGAAGGGCTCTACTAGACACGGCTCCGAGACATCCTAGGACACTTTTAAAACCTTAGGCTCTGATGCCAAGTTTTTCAAGCTCCAAAAAAACTGAGGGACGAGACCGGTGCCCAACCGGATGATCCCGGTCAAGCGGACCTGGATTGACTTTCCTTCCCAACGCGCTACCCCGTGTTTGCAATATACATTACTCCACATGAATTAGCAATTTAGAGTTTAATCATGAATTCACTACTTGAGTTCATTTTATCCTTTATCATTTCCACATTTGATAATCACAAAACATACAATAATTTCGGTTCGGACCAGGATTACTAGTAAGCACATTTACTGCCCAAAATACATATATTTACAACCCACATCATATCTACGGAGCCTCTAAGAGTGCTAAGGGTTTACACACTACTTGCCGGCAACAAGGCCCCGGCTATACCTTAAAAAGACATCAAATATACAAAATGAGATGATATAGACTACACAGGCCCCGAGAGGAAATGGGGCTCACCGGAACTGCTAAAGAGATGAAGAGGAGGCACCACTAACGGCGAACCGAGCTACCTCTATAAAACCACCTACAACCATATAGAAGATGTAGCGCCCCGGCAAAAGGGACGTTAGTACCATTGAATATTACTAGTATGTATAAACAAACTTTACTCTATGTAAAATCAAGCAATACACATATATGAGGTAGTTAAAGAAACCCAAACAAATATTATATAGACATACAGAGAATCACAAATGGGGTTTCCACAGTTTCTTATTTCAATCATTTTCCTGTTGCGGCGCGTAACCCGATCACCCCTTACAATCATATTCCATCCTTATTTCTTATGTTGCGGCGTGCAACCCGATACATCTCACAATCACATTACACCCTTATTACTTCCGTCGCAGCGTGCAATCCAATCCCACCTTACAATTCTGTTGCGGCGTGCAACCCGATCCCACCTTACATTTCTGTTGTGGCGTGCAACCCGATCCCACCTTACAATCACATTTCACAGCAACAACCACCATCAATTATATCACAAGGATCTTCATCATGAAGAACATAAGTTCATATCAAACAATAACTATGTGAAATCAAGGCACAGTGGTCCTTACTAATCAGTAATTCATATATGGTGTTGCCACAATCATTTAACTCAATAAAATCAGCCCATATTTACTTTCATCATTTGCTACACAACCTTTAGCACTTTGATACGTCAACAATGTAATTAATAGCAACATCAACCAACAATTAAATCACAAAGATTCTCATCGTCAAGGATATTCATTCGTAACAACCAAGTAACCATATGAAATCAAGTCCATAGAAATCTTTATCAAACAGTGAGTCACATACGGTATGCCATCAACACATAGCTCAATTAGTTTACCCCCGTTTCCTTTCCATGATTTACTACACAAACTTTTAGCACTTAGATACATTCAACACGTTGTTTCATTATCAATTATTTCGTTTAGCAGCACATCCTCTCATAGCGATGTATTCAACATTTAACGAGCTTTGCTGATGATAGAATAAGCACAAAGAATCACCTTTTCGCAAGCTCATATAACATGGTAATCGACTAAGAAATTCAAAGAGCGAAGTCTTACACCTCGACACAGCGGGGAAATCAATTCACGTATATTCAAGAAAGAATTTCATACCGATTGCTTGGACACCAACAAGATGACTCTACAATGATTAAAGTTAGCCATACATACCTTGATTTGGATTTTTCCTTAATTTCTACCATAATTTACCGGACCTTCTAGCACCTTCAATCTAGTTCACAATGTGGCATAATTGAACTTAGAATTAGGAATAACGATCATGTCTTGAACTCACTTGAGCATTCTATCAAACACTAGGTGTTCCTTTAGATTAAATGGCCTCTTTTTAGTGAAAGATTACTCTAATCCATTTCCTTTTACTATATTATGACTAGTTGGTTACATGAATGCAAGACTCCCACCCCCATCTTCATGAACTCACCTAAACATATTTCATTTTAATAAAATCTGGAAATTAAGGTTGATGGGGTAGAAGCTTACCTCTTATGGTGAATAAAATGGTGCCCTACCTGATTAGTTCCAAGCTTGAATGATGAAGAAGGATCTCTTTTGATGAAGTTAGGACTTTCTCTATCTAGAACTCTCTCTTCCCTCTCTCTATTTTGTTTAGAAAATCTTTAAAATGGAAGGGGGTAAGTGTTTTAATGAACTGGGGTTGGGTATAAAATTAGAAATATAACAGTTCCGAAGCAAAAATACGGTCAGAAATGCGATCGCATTCCTGCTATGCGGTCCGCATTCCTGTCGCATAATTGGCCCTCAAATGGGACAAAAAGAAAAGTAGACTGCCCTGGTATGCGACCACTATGCGGTCCACATACCTGTTACGCGATCGCATTGTGCGTCGCATAACTCCCTCCGCAAAAGTCAAAGTACAATAATGCGACAACTATGCGGCCCGCATTGGTGAAATGCGATCGCATTCTAGGCCGCATAGCTATCCTCAAAATGGAGAGAAAACTGTCCAGGTATGCGACCATTATGCGGTCCGCATAACTGATATGCGATTGCATAGTGGACCGCAGACCTGTGCAAATCTGGAAAATTATATCTTTTAAGTCCCGGGGTACCTTTTACTCAGAAAGGGTCCATTTTAAGAATTTCTACAGTTATAACAACACGGGGACCTATTTGGTCATTATTTTTAGACTTGAAATTTTACGGGTCTTTACACATTTTTAATACTACATACAAAACAATGGATAAAAAACAATACCAGGATAACTAATCCCAGCATAACTTATCCCGTCATAAACCGTATTCAAATCAAACGACCCCTTAGGCTCTTACCATAATGAACATGGCTTATGTGGATTATTTTCTTTATTATAACATGCGCATCCTTTCCCTTATCCACCTTTATTTGTTTTAATTTGTTTTAACATGCACATCTCTTTCCCATTCACCTTTATTTGTTTAAATC
Organism: Nicotiana knightiana; assembly: GCA_005239525.1. Classification (NCBI taxonomy): domain Eukaryota; kingdom Viridiplantae; phylum Streptophyta; class Magnoliopsida; order Solanales; family Solanaceae; genus Nicotiana; species Nicotiana knightiana. The sequence continues at coordinate 110,139 of ML395178.1, read as the reverse complement.
CATCATGACATGCACATCCCTTCCCTTCCCTTCCCCGCTTTATTTGTTTAAATTTGTTATAACATGCACATCCCTTCCCCATTATTTTCTATGACTGCTCTTGATTTTTACTGCTATATCGTGCCTCTCCCATCCGTACTCCCTTAATTGCTTTATTACATTCTTGAGTATATTCCACGAACTAACTTCTTCCTTTGTCTTTCTTTCTTATGTTTTTCATGTTTTACCTTATTACTACATTTACTACTTTTTATCATGAAAATACTTGGCAATGTGTTATTATCTCTGCATAAAGCATGCTCCACATCATACTTCACTCGTGCTAATTATCAACATAGCGGCGCTTTATGAGTGTCCGTGCTCTTCTAGAATTACCATGTTTAAATCTGAAAAGCTTATTTGCGGTAGACTAGTCAGTTAGCGGTGCAGTCGACAGTTCCGTGACTTTCCTTCTCAAGTTGTCCACTTGAGAGTACCAGTCTAGACTATTCTAGAAACCTTAATCCAACACCAAATTTACATGCATCATGTTAAACCTAGTACGGGTTATGACGTTGCTAACATAATAACCCGCTAAGATAAGCCTTGTCCAATGTCCGACGGGATTTTCACAATCCCAATGTACACTGCCATGTTATGTGCATTACTTGGAGAAAATGTGCCAATATGTTGATCATTATTGTGTAAATGGTCAAATCTGGAGGGGTAGAGGGCTAACTTTATTTGTTTGCAGAAGATGAAGCACGAAGTCCCCAGGTTCGGCATGGTCCAAAACATCCCACCTCTGCTACTTGATTGGTGCAAAACCTCGCGCCTTTAGACAAGAATCATGTGAGAAGGGTCCTTGGTAACTTGTCATCTTTGTTTGACATCCGACCAAATAGGCATTGATCGAGGCCGCTACTATGTTGTGGGATGAGAAAAGGGTCGTCTTCCACTTTGGTGACATAGAAATGAATCCTCTCCTAGAATAAATAGGAGGCTTCACTAAGCTGCCATGCGGTAGTTCGGGATTATTAGTTCTTATTAATGGCACCCCTCGCGATTTTCTATAAGTATTAGGTTTCAAGAAAAATGATGAGTTGCTTTGTTTGAAGAAGTCATACATCCCATTTGAATTCCTTTATGAGCGTTATGGGTACAGTAAGTCATACCACCTTTATCATGATGAACTCGCTATTACTTCGTTGGGTTGGACGCATCGTCGAGTTTATATGTTCATTGTCTGTTTCTTGGGGTTGTTGATATTTCCAATGAAAGGGGGAAGGATCCACATCCCTCTAGCCATGGTCTCCAGGACTTTTATGGAAGGTATCGAGGGGCATCGATGGGCAGACTTATACCATCATCCCCATGATTTTAGCTGAAATGTGCCGCGCTCTAGATCTGTGCAAGAAAAGATTCGGGCACTTCGAAGTTTGTAATATGTTATTACAAGTTTGGTTATTGGAACAAACTGGAAATGAGCTTCTCCAACGACCTTTGAATGATTACATAGCTTACCATCACCCAAAGAAAGTGACATTTATCCTAGACAGGTTTGCACAACCTGGAAATGATGTGAGTTGGGTGTGTTTCTTCAGCAATCTGATAGACAAGCAAGTACATTGGATGTGGTTTCCTAGCGGTGAGTTCATCATCAGGTCAAGATAGACTACTCATCTGGTACTGATCGGGTTGAGGGGCATCTATCCTTATGCTCCCATAAGGGTAATGAGACAAGGATGAAGAAAACAGGTTATACCTCGGGTTTCCAACATGGTCCAGTACAAAGCAGATTTTAAAGGGGATTTCATTCCATTCAAGTTCAAGGCGCAGCATATGTGGAACCAGAAGATCATTGTGGAAAAGGATACTACTGATCCAGACAGGTATCATGTCGGTCATGTTTACTTCTACCCATCATGGCTGGTAGATGATATAGAAGGAGACGTCAAGCCGGGAATTACCATGAAAAACAGGATCATAGATGACGATGCTGAAGCACAGGTCAAGTATAGGAGGTTACACAAAAGGGTCTTCGAGTCTGAAGCTAGGCATCTGGAACAACACAAAGTGGATATGGATGCGATCAATGAATGGAGGGAAATCTCCACTAAATCAACAGAGAGATTGTAATATTTGGAGCAAGGGTTGATGGAAATTGAGGGAAAGATGAGGAAGAGGCTTTCAGATTGTCAGAATATGGATGGCAATGAAGGAGGGCATCTAGCAAAGGCTTACCTATTTTTGGATATGCGCGACCTGGGGAACTTGATTGATGGAGTCAAGAGAGCCAAGCACGGGGAAGGTCATTCTGGGACAAAGTAGATTAGGAAATGATGTTCTTTACTGCTTTCTAGCTTAGTTTTAGATTTCGATTGTAATAAGGCAAATTCCATTAGTAACTTTCTTATTATTGTCGATTTAGTAAGGATTTGATTCATTTTCGCATTAATAAAATGACGCAATCTTTGGCATCAATTTTCTCCAAGTCCATGTGACGCTTAGGCCTACCTCGGGCACAATAAGGGCCCCCCAAAATTAGGATGCAATTTGTTGTGTGATTTTGCAAAACATATTTAATATTGCGAGCATTTTTTCAATATCCTTACTGGCTTGGTTACCTTTTATTTGTTTTTCTTTCTTTTGATTATTCCTATTCCCCAAGGTTGGTCCGTTCATACTGACATCATCCGCACATCGCACTAGATCCAGAGGTCCTCCACCTCCTCCTCCACCAAGTGATCCTAAAGGCAGAAGCAAAGGGAAAGGAAAAATGGATGATTTAAGTGGTATCAGAAAAGACAATGCTACTATGGCAGAAAACGTTGAAACTTCAGATGGACGAAGTACTCCGGGACAGAACGAATTGGTCTTACACCTGGAACAGAAAATCCTAGACCTACAAGGAGAACTTGAGCAGATCCGAAACTTGGCAAACCTTTTCCTCACCTTGAACGTCTCTGATGTCAACCAACAAAATCCAAACGCCCAAAACCCGGCACTATCCCAAAACACACAGAGCCAAAATCCACCGTCGAATCCTCCCGCACCACTTTAATAAACCACACCCCTCAGAACCATAACCCTTTAGCGGTACCTACTCCTCAACAACACCATCATCATCCAACTCAATACCCACAAACCACCACTTATCACACCCCTCAGAATGCGCCACAACCTACTACTGATCCCCAAAACTCAACCAATGACCACCCTTATGCCTAGATTCCCAGAGTTCATCAAAGCAAGCCCATATATGTGGAAACTTTACCCCTACAACAAATCCTATATATACCAGAATCAACCGGGAAGGATCTTCTCATTAAGAACATGGTGGAAGAACTCAAGAAGCTCACTGGCAGAGTTCAGAGCGTCGAAGGTGGTAAGGGTATTGAAGGTTTGAATTATGAGGACTTGTGCATTCAACCAGATGTGGAACTACCAGAGGGTTACAAAACTCCCAAGTTCAAAATGTTTGATGGAACTGGTGATCCAAAAGTACATTTAAGGATATATTGTGATAAACTTGTAGAAGTGGGAAAAGATGAACAAATCCGTATGAAGTTGTTCATGAGAAGAATCATAGGAGATTCTTTGTCTTGGTACATCAGTCAGAACCCAAAGAAGTGGGTTAATTGGGTGAGCATGGAATCACATTTCATGGAAAAATTAAGGTTCAGCACAGAAAACGCACCAAACATTTTATGCATTCAAAATATCAAGAAGAAACCAACAGAAGCTTTCCGCGAGTATGCTACTCGGTATAGATCTGAAGCTGCAAAGGTAAGGCCGTCGCTTGAAGAAGAACAATGAATAAGTTCCTCGTTAGAGCTCAAGACCTGCAGTACTATGAAAGGCTGATGGTTATTGAAAACCATAAATTCTCTGACATCATCAAGCTGGTAGAAAGAATCAAAGAAGGAATTAAGATTGGAATGGTGATGAATTTTGAAGCACTGCAGGCCACAAATAAAGCCTTGCAATCAGGAGGTATCTCGAAGAAGAAAGAGGTAGGTGTTGTGATGGTAGCCCAATGTCCAAAGTCTCATCTCACATACCAAATACCTCAACCCACATACCAGTCTTCACCCCCATATACTAACAACCTGCTTCCACCTACCACGCCTATAACAACCAACCCACATATTATCACTCACCACCACCCACCCGCCAAAATTACCAAAAACCAAGACCAAACTTCGACCGCAGAACACCCAGACAATACATTCCAATTGCTGAACCCATAAACTAGTTATATAAGACAATGAAGGCTGCTGGTTATGTCACCCTCATCCCTGCCATTGCTATGGAAAACTCTTCTCAGTGATTAACCCAAACAAGACATGTGCCTATCACTCAGGCATGAAGGGCCATACCATTGATAAGTGTCGCATGCTGAAGGACAAGATTCAAAAATTTATCGACACCAAAGTCATACAGGCAAAGGAAACTACACCAAATGTTCATACCTATCCTCTCTGGAGCACAGAGGTGAAGTAGTGAATATGATAGAAATCGATGAGAATAGGACCCGTAAGGGTCAATCGAACTCATTCAAGAAGGGGATGATCCCAAAACATCTCCGGTCACCCTCACACCAATGGTGATACAAACTCAAGCACCATTTGAGGTCGAGGTAACTTCACCTTTCACTATGATGGTAGATCCCACGCTATTATACAAGTATGATACCATCCCATGGAACTACATTGCAGAATCCAGGAGAAAAGGGAAAGAAAAAATGGAGGAGACAGGTACGGCACAAGGCATGACTAGAACTGGTAGGGTCTATACACCTGAAAACTTTGGTGGAACAAGCAAGGAAACCACATATTGTCAAGACAGATATCAATGACCATTGGAGCAAAGTAAAATCAAAGGAGTACTTTGTTGTTGATCATCTGAACAAAACTCTCCTTAGATATCCATTTTTTCGTTGTTACAAAACTCCGAGACATACAGGAACGCCTTGATGAAAGTGTTGAATGAAGCTTATGTACCAAACAACATCATTAGTGGGGAGATGGACAATATGGTCAGGCAGGTATTCAAGAGCCACAAAATCACCTTTCATGAAGATGGGTTACCATCAGAAGCACTAAGACACAATAGGTCACTACATATCACGGTGCAATTTGAGGATAAGTTCATTTCTAAAGTCCTGATTGATGGGGGCTCAAGTATCAATATATGTCTTGAATACTCTGAAGAGGTTAGGTAAAGGCATGCATGAGATACGAGCAGGAAGCATTAATGTGAAGGCGTTTGATGGATATCAAAGGGCCACAATCGGAGAAATCAACCTCACCCTAAAGATGAGCCCAACCTAGTTTGATGTTGAGTTTCAAGTGCTGGATATATTTGATACCTATAACCTATTGTTGGAGTGGCCCTGGATACATGTCGCTGGGGCAGTGGCTTCTAATCTGCATCAGGCTTTGAACTTTTAATGGAACCATCAGGAGGTGATCATCCATGGAGACGGGAGTAATCCCATCTATACTAATCATATTGTTCCAGTCATCAAGAACAGGAAGAAGCTGGGTGGAGAAATATACCATTGTATAGAAAATGGTGGAGCAACAATAAAGAAAGCATACTGCTATGGACAGGCTATGAACCTGGAAAAGACCTTGGCAAAAACCTCGAGGGTATCACCAAACCAGTGCAACTAAGCGTCATGGTACAATTTTCGGGCTTGGGTACGAATATACTTGCCATGAGTACCAAGATTGGTCACTGCCACGGCGTGGTCCTTATTATCCACTGGAACAATCGGTACCATCTCTACAACAGACATCCAACAAGCAGATGTGATGTGGGGATCTGAGGAAGATGAAGTCTTAGTCGTCATGAGGAAGTTATTTCTGAATGAAGAAGATATGGATTGCAATGCAATAGTGGAGGAGGAGGAGGAGGAAGAAGACCTTATCATTCTGACCATGGAAAATGGAACCATTCTCAAGAATTGTACTGCTACACCATCCCGGGCCTGTCGAGTTCCTGGGTAGCCTGGAAAATTATCAGCAATTGTTTTTAAAATAGTTTTGAACATTTAAGACATTTTCAGCATTTTGTTTTGAAAGTATTCTATTTTGAAATAATTTCTCAAGTCGTCGAGCCGTACTTGTTGACGTTTTCAAGATTTATTAACATATTTCTATTTTTTCGTATTTATTATCCTCCTTCACATTTTCCTTACAGCATTATTATTACCTATCTCGATGAACCTACGAGTGTGACATGTAATTAGACAACGCAACGTAAGGATAGTGATTCAGAGGATTTGGAAGATGATATAATACCTAAGAAAATTTTCAGAGAAGTGGAAAACTTTGAAAACAAGCCTAAGTTTAATTTAGGCGAGACTGAGACAGTTAACTTAGGGGACTCTAAAGCGGTCAAGGAAACACGTATAAGCATTCACCTATCACCATCAGAGAATGAAGAGTATGTCCGATTCCTAGAAGAGTATGAAGATATCTTTGGATGGTCCTATGATGATATGACTGGTTTGAACACATCCATAGTGGCTCACAAGTTACCTACCAATCCCAGGTGTCCCACGGTAAAACAGAACCTCAAAAAATTCAAGCCGGATATGAGTTTGAAGATAAAAGAGTAGGTCACTAAGCAAATCAAAGTTAAGGTTCTCAGAGTGGTTGAATATCCGACTTGGTTAGCCAACATTGTGCCAGTTTCGAAAAAAGATGGGAAAGTAAGAATGTGTGTTGATTACCAAGATTTAAACAGGGCGAGTCCTAAAGATAATTTCCCGTTTCCCAATATACACATATTGATCGACAACTGTGCAAGCATGAACTCCAGTCTTTTGTGGATTGCTTCACAAGGTATCATCAAATATGGATGGATGAAGAGGATGTCGAAAAGACAGCCTTTATCACGCCATGGAGGATGCACTGCTATAAAATGATGCCATTTGGTTTGAAGAATGCTGGAGCCACTTACATGAGAGCCATGACAACCATTTTCTAGAACATGATACACAGGTAAATAGAGGTGTGCATGGATGACATCATCATAAAATCCAGAATAAGCACATATCATGTAGCAGACTTGAGGAAATTATTTGATCGGCTTCGAAGGTACAATATGAAACTGAATCCTGCAAAGTGTGCCTTCAGAGTCCTTGCCGAAAAATTCCTAGGATTCATCGTCAGTCGTCGAGGGATTGAATTGGACCCGTCAAAGGTCAAAGTTATCTAGGACTTGCCACCTCTGAAGAATAAGAAAGATGTGATGAGCTTCTTAGGTCCTCTCAACTACGTCATCTGTTTCATAGCAGAATCAACCGTGATATGTGAGTTGATCTTCAAAACGCTGAAGAAAGATGCTACAACAAGTTGGACTGAAGAATGTCAGAAAGCCTTCTACAAAATCAAAGAGTATTTGTCTAAACCACATGTTATGGTCCGACCAAAACTAGGAAGACCTTTGCTGCTTTATTTGTCCGTACTAGATGGGGCTTTTGGTTGCGTTCTGGGACAACATGATGAGACTGGAAGAAAGAAGCAGGCAATATATTATCTAAGTAAGAAATTCACACCTTATGAAACTTGGTACTCTTTGCTGGAGCACACCTGCTGCTCTTTGACATGGATAGCTCAAAAATTGAGGCATTATTTTTATGCATACACCACATATCTCATATCAAGGATGGACCCGCTGAAATACATCTTGCAGAAATCCATGCCTATGGGAAAGTTAGCAAAATGGTAGATATTGATGACTGAATTCAATACCATCTATGTAACTCATAAGGGGGTCAAAGGCCAAGCGTTGGCAGATCATTTGGCAGAAAATCCTGTAGACGGAGAATATGAACCATTGAAAATGTATTTTCCCGATAAAGAAGTATCATTCGCAGGAGAAGAAATCACTGAAGCATATGATGGTTGTAGAATGTTCTTCGACGGGGCTGAAAACTTCAAAGGAGTGGGTATCGGAGCTGTCTTAGTATCATAACTAGCCAACACTATCTGGTATCTGCAAAACTCAAGTTTCCATGTACCAACAATAGGGCAGAATATGAGGCTTGCATCTTGGGACTCAGGTTGGCCATTGACATGAATGTTCAGGAGTTGCTGGTGATTGAAGATTCCGATCTTTTGGTGCATAAGGTTTTAGGAGAATGGGCTACCAAGAACACCAAAATATTACCATATTTGTGTTGTGTACAAGAGATGATCAAGAGGTTCATGAAGATAGAGTTCAAACATGTTACGAGGATTCAGAACGAGTTCGCAGACACATTGGCCACTTTATCTTCTATGATACAACACCCAGACAAGAACTTTATCGATCATATCCCAATAGGAATTCATAAACAACCCGCTTATTATGCTCATATTGAAGAAGAAAGTGACGAAAATCCGTGGTTCCATAACATCAAAAAATACTTGGCAAAGGGAGAGTATCCGGAACACGCAACTCATACTTAGAAGCGCACACTCCGGAGGTTAGCCAACCATTTTTTTCAAAGCAGAGGAATTATGTACAGAAGGACTCCAGACCTGGAATTATTACGGTGTGTTGACGCCAAGGAAGCCTCTAGATTGCTCGAGGAAATACATGCTGGAACGGGCGAACCGCACATGAATGGCTTTGTCTTAGCCAAGAAAATACTAAGAGCGCGATATTTCTGGATGACTATGGAAACAGATTGCATCAAGTATGTCCAGAAGTGTCACCAATGCCAGATACATGCTGATATGATACGAGTTCCACCCAATGAACTCAATCCAACAAGTGCACCCTAGCCTTTCTCTACTTGGGGCATGATGCCATTGGTCCAATCAAACCCGTAGCTTTAAATGGGCATAGGTTCATTCTAGCAGCCATAGACTATTTCACAAATTCGGTTCGGAGTACCAGAGTCAATCACCACCGAAAACGCCGCCAATCTCAACAGTGATCTAATGAAGGCCCTGTGTGAAACTTTCAAGATCAAGCATAAGAATTCCACAGCATACAGGTCACAAATGAACGAAGTTGTAGAAGCCGCCAACAAGAACATCAATAAAATACTAAGGACATTGGTAGATAACTATAAGAAATGGCGCGAGAAGATGCCATTTTCTCTGCTCGGGTATCATACCATGGTTCGCACATCAACTGGGGCAACTCCCTACCTAATGGTCTACGGTACTGAAGCGGTTATACCTGCCGAAGTAGAAATCCCTTCTTTAAGAATCATACAAGAAGCTGAGCTCAGCGATGCAGAATGGGTACAGAGTCGTTATGAGCAACTAGACCTCATTGATGGAAAGACAATGAATACGGTATGTCATGGTCAACTCTACCAGAATAGAATGGCAAGAGTTTTCAAAAAAAGGTCAGACTAGGGCAATTCGCACTGGACAATTGGTTCTAAAGCGTATCTTCCCACATCCGGAAGAAGCCAAAGGGAAGTTTTTAATCCAACTGGCAAGGTCCTTACATGGTTCATCGAGTACTAGCAGGAGGAGCACTCATACTTGCAGAAATGGACGGAGAGATTTGGTCAAAACCTATCAACTCAGACGCAGTCAAGAGATACTATGTTTAGGATTGTTTATATTTCTTCACTTGATATAACTGAACTAGGCTTGACCTTATTCCCATTTTAGAGAGGATATGTAGGCAGCCATGTGAGTTCGATCATATCTTAATAAAACCTTCATTTTCCCATAATCATAAATTGGGGCAAGATCGAAAGTTTAGCCAACTTCGTCATATGCGGAACAACCAAAAGTATTATCCGAGGTATGCATTTAAATTGGGCAGAATTTTGAGGGGGGCCCTAAAAATTCTAAGGCAAAGAGGTCGCAATGTTTATAAAATGTGTCACAGTCACGGTTCATCTAAATTATTTGATATCATATACTACTACATTTCAAATAACTACATTTATCAAATGCATGCATATTTTTTTCGAAAACTTTGTTCCTATGACAGCCAGATGTTGCCCAGGAAAACTCAAACAGGATCTCAAGATAGGAGAAAAGACAAATCAAGAAGACAAAAGCATGAACCGACCTTCCCCCCACAAAAATCATGAATTTTCTTTAGATGCAGGCACGATAAAACAACAATATCCGCAGATGTATCAAGTCACTACCTTTATGACGACAAATTACCTAGCGCAAACACCTTCAGCTAAGAAATACTTTAATTTCTCATTGTCACTCATCGTTCTCTTGCATGAGGCTAAGTACTGCCTTTCCCTACATGATACTAAGCATTGTCTCTTCTTCTTGAATGAGGCTAAGCATTTCCTCCCTAATTGCATAAGGCTAGGCATTGTCTTTCCATGCATGAGACTAAGCATTGTCTCTTCTTCTTGCATGAGTCTAAGCATTGCCTCTCTAATTGCATAAGGCTAAGCACTGCCTTTCCCTACTAGAGACTAATCATTGTCTCTTCTTATTGCATTAGGCTAAGCATTGCCTCCCTAATTGCATAAGGCTAATCACTGTATTTCCCTGCATGAGACTAAGCATTGTCTCTTCTTCTTGCATGAGGATAAGCATTGCCTCCCTAAATGCATAAGGCTAAGCACAACTTTGCCTGCATGAGACTAGGCATTGTCTCTTCTTCTTGCATGAGGCTAAACATTGCCTCCCTAATTGCATAAGACTAAGCATTGCCTTTCCATGCATGAGACTAAGCATTGTCTCCTCTTCTTAGATTAGGCTAAGCATTTCCTTTCCTTGCATAAGACTAAGAACGGTCTCCCCTAATTGCATGAGAATAAGCATTGTCTCCTCTTCTTGCATAAGGCTAAGCATTGTCTTTCCCTGCACAAAATTAAGCATTATTCCACTAATTGCATGAGACTAAAAAGTGTCTCCTCTTCTTGCATAAGGCTAAGCATTTCCTTTCCCTGCACTAAATTAAGCATTGTCTTTCTTTTTGGCATAAGGCTAAGCATTGCCTTTTCCTTGCATAAGATTAAATATTATCTCCTCTACACTACCTAAAACCTAGCACTATCGCTCTATTCACCTAGGGCTAACCATTGTCCTCGTCTTACACAAGACTAAGTCTTGTCTTGTCTCATCTTCGTATGTGACCAAGCTCCATATCTTTACATTTCATGGGATGAAACATCGTCGTCTTGTCCAAAGGTATCATAGTTCGAAGGCATCAAGATCATAGCGGGGAGACACCATGCCATGGCCTGAAGATCTCTCAATATTGCACATCATTATTCAAATGTGTCATCATCCGGAGACACCATTCTCATAACCCAAGGACACTATTTCATGGCCTGCGAATCCCTTATCATACGCTTCATGGCCCAGGACGTCATGGTCTAAGGATATCATCCTCACCGTCCAAAGACAACATTCATGGTCCAAAGGGAATTTACATCATGTTTAAAATTTTGTAATAACCCATATATATTCGCATGCACCGTGTATTAAATTTTGCAGATAATTCGGGAAGTAACCGTTCTTCAAACGGGAGAAATTTTTTCTCCGTTTTCCGGTCACAATGTTCATATCCTTTAATTGTTTCAAACGTAACCGACCACCAGCAATTGCGCATATTTTACTCTATGACGTTCAGATACTCGCTCTATGATATATCCGTAATGTTTCAAATTCACATTCATGACTCCATATAAGTTCATCAGATACTATCATATCCAAGAAAACCCTTTCGGAAACGTACGACCATTCTTATAAAAACTTCATCGGTTTCGTTCACCATTGGCTCCAGAACTACACACGACCTGATTCCCGTAACACCAGAGATATGTAGACAACTCAGGAACCAGGGTTCGGCCTCCATTTTTTAAATCACATCATTCCTCATTCTATTGGGCCAAAATTGGTCATCATTTTATTTACCCAAAAATTCTTTCATCATTCTCGTGTCACGATCCAAACTGGAGGAGCATGACTAGCACCCGGGCCATACTTGCCGAGCACCAACGTAAATTTTATCTAACCTTCTTTATTATCTTTAAGGGCCGACGAGATCAATATAAACGGTAGATATGGATCATGAACAACAAACAATGAAAGACAATGGCATGAACATACATTACATAGGATGACAAGACTACTAAGAAACTACATATAAGCTACGAGCTACAACGCTGCCATGAAAGACTATACAACAAAAATTATCCAATAAGGCATACCAACTATACATGAGTCGACACCTGCCTATGAGCCTCTAAAGGAGCATAAGTGATGCAACATTGCCGGAACAGGTCCCCTACATACCCATAATATCTATAACAAAAATGCATACCAAGACCACGGCAAGTCCGGAGAAAGGATCTTGCCAATAACCGCTGAACTGGGGAGCCTACTGTGGTGGGGGAGCTGCATCTACCTGTCTATCAGGACCTGCAGCACGACATGCAGCATCCACAAATAAAAAGGACGTCAGTACTAATAAAGTACTGAGTATGTAAGGCAGGAAAGCATAAGTAAGAACAGTAATATAAACAGGGATAAAGTATATACAACCTCTAACATCTGGGTACCTCTGAGGGCTACTGACATGAAATGTGTGATACGTACATATATATACATAAACTTTTAAAACATACGCCTCTATAGGCAACATCATCATCATATTGTACCCGGCCATAATAGCCTCGGTAAAACGTACCCGGCCACGTGGAGCTCAGTAAAATCCAACTGATCTGTGGTTGCACAATAGGTGCCATACCCGGCCAACTATAGCGCGGCTCGGTAGAGTAAAATAGATACATATATATAATGCATATAGGACTCATTTGAATCATAAGAGCAGAGTATCTTTAGAAGCGCGTTCATTGTATTATGTAAAATCGGAGTCGTGCAAAAGAAGGAAAGGGATAGCCTCACATACCTTGTATATATACTGCACAACCTCAAGCTATGCAAATGGAATGACTCCTTAATCTACAATAAGAGAAACGACACTATCATTATCGTTTAAGCGTCGTAACTATTATGTATCGACCATAACATATTTTACGATGAAACGGACAGCACCTACCCTATATATATGACTTCACACAAGTCAAAATAATCACCAAACATCCTAAAAACATCAATAATAATCATATTGAGCCTCCCAAAACAGTCCACACAACCTATTTACTTCATGCATAAGACGACCACCGTTGTAGTGTTAAACGACCCGGAAATGTTACGACGAACGACCATCCCACCACCCTACATCTATATGGTGTTTCTACACACCCTTCCTCCTCAAAAACTACAAAAAACATTAGTAAAACACGCAGCCCAACAACAACACAAAACAATCCACAAAATAGTCTGCTAAAAGTGAATAACTCGAACTCACGGCTTTCGATCACCGTCACGTGAGTTCTTACAAGTATAGAACGAATTACCATGAATTTAAAGAATAAAAAATGGATGAAATAGAGCAGTAAACTTACCCTACTTTTAGAATAACTCAGCCCTTATCTTGTGTTCTTCAAACTCTAGGTTTTACCCCCAATTAGAATTTGAAAGAGAGAAAATCAATTAGGGTTTGTGGATAATTTTTGGGAGGAAGTTTGCAGGGGTTTAGATCTGGTTATTTGTGATATATAATGAGGGTTATATTTCAGGAGATAATACTTTAAATGGTCTCTTTGTCCGACCCGAAATTGCCTCTTTTTGGGCTCTCATTTAACCAAGTAGGTGACACACCTACTTGTCACCTAGCAGCATGTGCAGTCTCGCAACAATGCTTATATCTCTCTACTCTGATGTCGTATTGATAAACGGTTTAATGATTTAGAAACTAGACTCATAGATATTCAATTTGGTGGGTAGATCACCCTGTAATTCCAAGTAAATTGGGAGAAAAGATTAGTAACATTTGACCTAAAGTTTAAATAAAATTATGAACATAAGTTGCGACACTTTTTGTCGACTTTTGTTTCATAACTCGTTTGACTTCAAGACTTATGATACGGATATTATATGATTCAAATACCTTAAAACAAAACCTCTTGAGAATATTAAGCACCCCTAGGTTTACCCAAAAATATGGGTTACAACATCCTTGATTCGTTTAACTTCTAATACTTGTTAATCACCCTTATACATTATTGTATCATTTAAGACCAATAGGATTAACTTCTTATCATCTCAAAGATAATCGCTTCTCAGATTTACGTCAACTAACTTATGGCATGAACCAACGTTTGTGAATATGGGTTGTAACACCCTCCCCCCTTTAGGAACATTCGTCCTTGAATGTAAGGGTTTATGGGGAGCCTAACTCATCGTTGATTCCAATGGAAATTTCCGGCCGAGTTTCCCCTATAAAGTGGATACAAGCCAAACTTGCAAGCAGTTAAACCCAACGTATAGTCTCACAAGGCTATACCAAGCATTATGGATATGTATATTATCTGTATATCACCATTTTGTATTAAGGAAGAGTATTCTCAAGCTACTACTTACCTCATAGAGTCATCTCACCTTCTAATGCGTCTTGCGTCCCCCCGGCATCCTCGTTATCTTAAATTTGGAACAAGTAAGGGTATTTAGACTTCATCTCCTCTTCTTCTTCCCATGTAATTTCTTCCCTGTTCTTGTTCCTCCACAATACTTTGACGGAAGCTACATCCTTTGTTCTCAGCTTGCGGGCTTGCCGATATAATATAGCCACTAGCACTTCTTCATATGATAGATCCTCTGTAACTTTTACATCTTTGATAGGGACGACCCGAGAAGGGTCTCCAATACATTTCCTCAACATAGATACGTGGAATACCGGGTGGACAAATTCCAATACGAATGGAAATTCTAACTCATAAGCAACATGTCCAATTCGTCGAATAATTTTGTACGGACCGATATACTGCGGACTCAGCTTACCCTTCTTCCCAAAATGGATAACACCCTTCATTGGCGATATCCTCAAGAAAAATCAATCACCAACCTCAAACTCCAGATCACGACGTCTGACATCAGAATAAGACTTGTATCTACTTTGCGCCGTCCTCGAACGCTCTTGTATCAGTTTCACCTTCTCAATGGCTTGGTGAATCAAATCTGGCCCATATAGTTCTGTTTCACTGACTTTAAACCATCTAAGTGGTGATCTACATCTCCTCCCGTATAGTGCCTCGTACGAGGCCATTTTAATACTGGAATAGTAGCTATTATTGTAGGCAAATTTTATGAGTTGAAGATGGTCATCCCAATTCCCCTTGAAATCCAGAACACATGCTCGTAGCATATCTTCAAGTGTCTGAATGGTACATTCAGCCTGTCCGTCAGTTTGTGGATGGAATGCAGTGCTGAGATTCACTCGTATGCCTGAACCTTTCTGAAAATATCTCCAAAAGTTAGATTCAAATTGCGCTCCTCAGTCTGATATAATAGATACCGGGACACCATGAAGCCTAACAATCTCCTTGATATACAACTCCGCATAATCTTCGGTTGTGTAAGTTGTCTTAACTGGCAGAAAATGGGCACATTTTGTAAGTCAGTCAACTATCACCCATATGGAGTTAAACTTATGATAGGAGTGAGGTAATCCAATAATTAAGTCCATATTAATCACCTCCCATTTCCAGGTCAGAATCTCTATATTCTGAAGCAATCCACTGGGTTTCTGATGTTCTATTTTTACTTGTTGACAATTAGGACATTGGGCCACAAATACTGCAATAGACTTCTTCATGTTATCCCACCAATACTGCTCCTTAACATCATGATACATTTTTGTCGAGCCAGGATGGATGGAATATCGGGATTGATGAATCTCAATCATAATCTTCTCTCTCAACCCTGCCACATCAGGCACACATAATCGGCCCTGGTATCTCAGTGCCCCATCTGCTCCGATCTCAAAATCCATAATTTTACACTATTGAATGCTCTCTCTCAATCGTACTAAGTTAGGATCTTCATATTGTCGTGCTTTTACCTCGGCTACCAAAGATGATTCTGATGTATTCTGTATAGTAACCCCTCCATCATCAGAGTATAACAATCTAATTCTCATATTTGCTAGCTGATGAAGCTATTTAGTCAACCCGTATCTACCTGCCTCAATGTGTACTAAGCTTCCCATTGACTTACGACTGAGAGCGTCTGCCACAACATTGGCGTTACCGGGATGGTACAACATCTCGACATCGTAATCTTTCAGTAATGCAAGCCACCTACGCTGCCTCAAATTCAACTCCTTCTGCTTGAATATGTATTGTAAACTCTTGTGATATGTGTAGATGTCAACATGCATGCCGTATAAGTAGTGCCGCCATATCTTCAGAGCATATATTATTGCAGCCAATTCCAAATCATGGGTTGGGTAATTCTTTTCATGCTTATTCAATTGTCTTGATACATAAGCAATCACTTTCTCATGTTGCATCAATACGCACCCCAAACCTATACCTGAAGCATCACAATATACCACATAACCTTTTGTTCCTTCTAGGAGAGTGAGCATTGGTGTAGATGTCAGTCGATTCTTTAACTCCTGAAAACATTGTTCACAAGCGTTAGACCACTGGAACTTAGTAGCTTTCTGTGTTAACTTAGTCAATGGTGCTGATATAGAGGAAAACCCTTCTACAAATCACCTATAATATCCTGCTATCCCTAGTAATCTGCGGACTTCTGATGGTGTTGTGGGTCTCGGCAAATTCTTTACTGCATCGATCTTTTGCGTGTCGACACTAATACCCTCGTCAGATATTACATGGCTAAGAAATGCTACTGAGTTCAGCCAGAATTCACATTTGGAGAGCTTAGCATATAACTTACGATCCTGAAGCATCTGTAATACTATCCGCAAGTGGCCCGCATGTTCCGACTCCGAACGAGAATACACCAAAATGTCATCAATGAATACAATCATGAACACATCAAGATAGGGCCTGAATACAGTATTCATGAGATCCATAAAAGCTGCTGGGGCATTTGTTAGCCCGAACGACATCACTAAGAACTCAAAGTGCCCATATCTTGTCAGGGAGGCCGTCTTTGGAATATCCTTCTCCTTAACCCTCCCCTGATGATACCCTGAACGTAAGTCAATCTTGGAGAAATACTTGGCACCCTAGAGTTGGTCAAGCAGGTCGTCAATCCTTGGAAGTGGGTACTTGTTATTTATAGTAAACTTACTCAACTGTCGATAATCAATACACATCCTTAACGACTGGTATTTCTTCCGCACGAATAGGACTGACTCACCCCAAGGTGAAGTACTAGGCCTAATAAAGCCCTTATCCAGCAAGTCCTTCAACTGCGCCTTCAACTCTCTCGGGGCCATCTTATGTGGAGGAATAGATATGGGTTGAGTGTCAGGCAACACATCAATGCTAAACTCAATCTCCCTTTCAGGAGGAAGGCCTGGGAGTTCATCTGGGAAAACATCTGAAAATTTATTGACCACGGGGATTGCTTGTAGAGTAGGCGGCTTCACCTCCGCATTCCTAACACGAATGAGACGATAAATGTAACCTTTTGAGGTTATCTTCCTTTCCTTAAAATAGGAAATAAACCTTCTTTTCGGCGTACCAGTGTTCCCTTTTCATTCAATGACGGGTTCATCAGGAAATTGAAACCTAATCATCTTCCTACGACAATCAACATTTTCATAGCATGAAGCCAACCAGTCCATTCCCATTATCACGTCGAAATCAACCATTTCTAATTCAAATAAATTTGTCGAGGTTTGACGACTACAAATAATCACTGTGAAACCTCTATATACCCTTCTAGCAATCACAGAATCTCCTATAGGAGTAGATATCGCAAGTGGTTTACTTATCAATTCAGGTTCAACGCCAAACTTATTAGCCACAAAGGGTGTAACATATGATAATATAGATTCCGGATCAATCAACGCATATTCATCGTAAGAAAACACAGACAATATACCTGTAACAACATCCTGAGATGACTCGAGATCATGTCGACCTACTAGAGCATAGGTTCGATTTTGATCACCACTCGAACTCGGCACTGCACCTCTACCTCTACCACGACTTGTCAACTGCTGAAAACCCCGTGCTGGAGGTCGAACTGATGAGGAAGAACCATACATAGATCCAGTTGGTTGAGCCATACCACCACCTTCTCTGTTAGGACAATCCCGCATCATATGGCCACGCTGTCCGCAAGAATAGCATGCATCAGAACCTCGACGGCACAGTACAAAGTGGGCCTTTCCGCACGGATAACAACGGGATGTTGGGGTTCTCGTCTGACTAGTATCCCTATGATATTGCGAGCATGATGCCTAAGAACTCTGACCTGGACCAGAATAGGTAAATCGATCATACCGAGGCCTCTGAAACTATGGAGGAGCACTAGCTATAGGTGGTGCTGAACTCCTCGAAGACTGGGGCCTAACACTACCTCTGAAGTCATGAGAATACCCAAAAAATCTCGCCTGCTTATGCTGGCCCCTATCCTGCTCCCTATCTTCCCCATGTTGGCGCTTACAATATCTAGGATCTGGGCATAACCCTAAATACAAGAAATATCCATGCCCTCCACCAAGGAGGCTGTCATGCACTCATTTATTAGATGTGGTCCCAACCCGTTCACGAACATATGCACCCTATCACTCATCTCGGCCACCATATGGGGAGCATACCTTGCTAAAGAATCAAACTGTATATTATACTCTCCCACACTCATATTACCTTGTCTAAGGTTCAAGAACTTATCAGCTCTAGCTCATCGTATCTCAACTGGCAAATAATGATGAAGAAAGGCCTCAAAAAGTTCCTTCCACACACCTGGAGGGGCGTTCAGACCCCTGGATCCCTCCCAACTATAATACCAGAACACCGCCAAATCCCGTAACCGATAAGAAGCCAACTCTATTGCCTTTATATTTGTAGCATGCATAACCCGTAGTGTACGACGACCCTGGTCAATAAAAGTCTGTGGGTCCTCCTTGAGGTCTGATCCGGTAAACAATGGAGGGTCTAGATTAATAAAATCACAAACTCTCGGACTATCTGGTTAATCAACAGCACCGGTATTCTGCCTCTGAGCCTAAGCAGCTACCAAGCTAGTCAACAACTGCACCTCATTCTGCATATCCTGGTCTGTAGGGCCAGACGGAAGAACTGGTGGTGTTGGGTGCCTCCTAATATCCTCTGGATGAGATGGAGTAGATGAGGTATGAGAAAACATCTCACTTTGAGCCTTACTTTGGCTTGCTCTGGCTTGAGGCACCTTACTGGTACCCTCTCCCCCAGCTATGTCAGGCTGTCCACTAATCGCTTGCTTCATAGTCGAAGACATCACTGAAAGAAAACAAGGTTAACATTAGATACGAACACTAAAGACTCAACTCTACGCACGATCAAAATTCAGAAAGAAGGTAAAAACGCTAGATATCATGTAGTCTCATGATTATAAATGTGGCACGCTACATATCCATAATCAAAACTCTACTAGACACGGCTCATAGACAACCCCTAGGAAATACTTGCTCTGATACCATGTTTTTCACGACGCAAACTAGAGGATCATGACTAGCACTCGGGCCATACTTGCCGAGCACCAACGTACATTTTATCGAACCTTCTTTATTATCTTTAA
Organism: Nicotiana knightiana; assembly: GCA_005239525.1. NCBI lineage: Eukaryota > Viridiplantae > Streptophyta > Magnoliopsida > Solanales > Solanaceae > Nicotiana > Nicotiana knightiana. The sequence continues at coordinate 90,601 of ML395178.1, read as the reverse complement.
GGGCCAACTATATCAATATAAATGGTAGATATGGATCATGAACAATAACAAATGAAATATAATGGCATGAACATACATCACATGGGATGACAATACTACTAAGAAACTACATATAAGCTACGAGCTACAACGCTGCCATGAAAGACTATAAAACAAAAATTAGCCAACAAGGCATACTAACTATTGATGAGTCGACACCTGTCTATGAGCCTCTAAAGGAGCATAAGTGATGCAACATTGCTGGAACAAGGCCCCTACATACCCATAATATCTATAACAAAAATGCATACCAAGACCACGGCAAGTCCGGAGAAAGGATCTTGCCAATAACCGTTGAACTCGGAAGCCTACTGTGGTGGGGGAGCTGCGTCTACCTGTCAATCAGGATCTACAGCATGACATGCAGCGTCCACAACTAAAAAGGATGTTAGTACGAATAAAGTATGAGGATGTAAGGCAGGAAAGCATAAGTAAGAACAGTAATATAAACAGGGATAGAGTATATACAACCTCTAACATCTGGGTACCTCTGAGGGCTACTGACATGAAATGCGTGATACGTACATATATACATAAACTTTTAAAACATACGCTTCTATGGGCAACATCATCATCATATCGTACCCAGCCGTAATAGGCTCGGTAAAATGTACCCGGCGACGTGGAGCTCGGTAAAATCCAACTGATCGGTGGTTACACAATAGGTGTCATACCCGGCCGACTATAGCGCAGCTCGGCAGGGTAAAATAGATACATATATATATAATTTATGTAGGACTCATTGGAATCATATTCTGAACCTTTTGGAGTGACGTAAGGTCCATATTCTCCATACACGTTATTAGGACTAACTCTTCATCAAGAATCTTATAAGAATCAGGAAGTACCAACAACATTGATAACATAAGAATCATAGAATCAACCTCAACATCAATTGTTCCATAAGAAGGGAAACAATGTAAATACTGCTAGCTTCTAAGAGTAGAGTATCTTTGGAAGCGCGTTCATTACATTATGTAAAATTGAAGTCGTGCAAAATAAGGAAAGGGATAGCCTCACATACCTTGTATATATACTTCCCAACCTCAAGCTATGCAAATTTCATGACTCCTTAATCTACAATAAGAGGAACGACACTATCGTTATCATTTAAGCGTCGTAACTATTATGTATCGACCATAACATATTTTACGATGAAACGGACAGCACCTACCCTATATATATGACTTTACACAGTCAAAAAAATCACCAACCATCCAAAACAATATCAATAATAATCATATTGAGCCTCCCTAAATAGTCCACACAACCTAATCACTTCATGCATAAGACGACCACCGTAGTAGTGTCAAACGACCCGGAAATGTTACGAAGAATGAACAGCCCACCACCATCTATATGGTGTTTCTACAAACCCTTCCTCCTTCAAAACTCCACAAAACATTAGTAAAACACTCATCCCAACAGCAACAGAAAACATTCCAGTAAACAGTCCGCTACAAGTGAATAACTCGAACTCACGGCTTCCGATCGCCGGCCCGTGAGTTCTTACAAGTATAGAACGAATTATCATGAATTTACAGCAGAAAAAAATGGATTAAATAGAGAACTGAACTTGTCCTTACTTGTTCGATAACTCAGCCCTTATCTTGGTTCTTCAAACTCTAGGTTTTACCCCCCGATTAGAACTTGAAAGAGAGAGAAAATCAATTAGGGTTTGTGGATAATTTCTGGGAGGACGTTTGCAGGAGTTTAGGTCTGGTTATTTATGATATATAATGAGGGTTATATTTTAGGATATAAGCCTTTAAATGGTTTCTTTGTCCGACCCGAAATTGCCTCTTTTTGGGCTCCCATTTAACCAAGTAGGTGACACGCCTACTTGTCACTTAGCAGCCTGTGCAGTCTCGCAACAATACTTGTATCTCTCTACTCAGATGTCATATTGATAAACGGTTTAATGCATTAGAAACTAGACTCATTGATATTTAATTCGGTGAGTAGATCACCCCGTAATTCCAAGTAAATTGGGAGAAAAAATTAGTAATATTTGACCTAAAGTTTAAATAAAATTATGAACATAAGCTGCGACACTTTTTGTCGACTTTTATTTCATAAATAGTTTGAATTAAAGACTTATGATAATGATATTATATGATTCAAACACCTTAAAACAAAACCTCTTGAGAATATTAAGCACACCTAGGTTTACCCAAAAATACGGGTTACAACATTCTTGTTTCGTTTAACTTCTAATACTTGTTAATCACCCTTATACACTCTTGTATCATTTAAGACCAATAGGATTAACTTCTTATCATCTCAAAGATAATCTCTTCTCATATTTACGTCGACTAACTTATGGCATAAACCAATGTACGTGAATATTGGTTGTAGCATCCCGGGTAAAGAGGGCCAGTTGTTGTTACCCAATTTTTCCCTCATATTTTCTCAAATAATATATACTTTCAAAACATCATTTTGCATCATTATTTAGTTAAAAATCTATACAATCATTTTTCTATAATTTTTCATAATTTTTAGAGATTTAAAATTGATTTTTCTACATTTAAATTAATTGAATATTTATTAATTACTCCTTTCAATTATTTTGTAATGATTTAATTACCTAAAATTATTATTTTTCATCTATAATACTTGCTTCAGATATTCTACTCTATTTTTTTATAATTACATTAGTATTTTTAGGTGATTAGCATAATCTTGCAATAACAACCTGTATTTTACAATTCTATTGCATTTGTCATTTTATTTAAGGTCAAAATAATATCTTATATTTTATAATATTCTAATATTATTTTAAAATATTACTTTTCATAAGTAGAATTTTTATAATTTATATAATTATTTTATTAAATTATTTTCCCTTTAATTTACTATTTTAAAATCTGGCCCAAAATTGGGATTAATTTCGGACTAGATAAGCCCCAAATCTCCGGCCCAAAAACCTCTAGACCAATACCAATGATCCATCACCCCACGCCTATTTTATATGACCCGCCCCACCTTTCTTTAATTTTGGTCGTTGATCTCAGAGATCAACGGCTCACAAGACCCCCCCCCCCCCATTTTAAATCCATTAAACCTAAACCCTAACCACACTATCCCACTATCGCCACCTCTAAACTCTCTTTGTCTCACGTCTCTCTGAAGAAACCTAATCGCCTCCCTTCACCAATCCCTCTTCAAATCCTATTATCCATGGGATTCACCTGTTATTTACTTACCATATTCATGTTCCTTCTCCACTTTTTACCTCTTTGTGGTATTACATAGTACTTGCTCTATTTTTGGGAAGTAAAAATCTTCGAATCAAAGGGAATAAGTTCTAATCATTGGGATTCAGACAATATTCCATCTAGATACATTTATATCATGGCTATATGGGTCCGATTAGCCAAGATTTCCGGCCAATTTTCGATTTATGTCAACTAGGGTTTACCTAATTTTTCTCTAATCTGACTTTTTACTGATTCTGCATGTTATTATTTCCTTATTTATGTTGATTTTATAGTATTTCCTTGATTTGTTTGTTTAATTTCTACTACTATATAAATCTCTCCCCTTTCCCCTTTGAAAGGGACCTTTAATTGCTAGATTCACTAAAAAATTGAGGTTATGCCTTATTTTTCTCTCATTCTCTTGTTCTATACTTTGGTTCTTGGCCGACTGAAAGCCAGGCCACCAGAATTCTATTCTTCAACATTCTTTGGTGCGAGCACTGCCCCGGGTTCATTTGAATCCCTTGGGAACTCTGAAGCACTAAGATTCGGGGTTCTAGCTCTTTGTCGATATTCAGAGTACTATGAAATTTGCTCTTTCTTGTTGTGTATTTAACTGTTAAGTCTCTTGGCTTTACGATTTCATTCTTTTGTGTTTATGTCCTGCATATTCATGCCCCTGAATATCATGACTTAATGTGTTCTTAGACCATCTCTATGTGTAACTTTACTAGCATTGCACTCGTATTATGATTTGAACCTCTTCAGCATTTGGCTTTTTACTTAAAATCTCATGTTTTGAGATATGTTATTTGAATATGCTTCACCTGAATAATTTGGACCTTCTTAAGTTCATTTAGCCTAATGTATTGGTACCTGAATTTCTACATTATTGTTTGACATGAGTTTTCTTTCCTACTGTACTTTGAATTCCTGCAATGACTACCTCACATCGGTAACGTGTTATAATCTGTGACTTGCTCCCCTTCTATTGTGTCACTCAGCATGTCTTTGACTTACTGGGTTCCATATCCCTTTAGTGATTATTTGAGACTTTAGAGTAGCTATCCTAACTTGTGTTTACTTACCATGCTCGATACTGTTTTGTTTCATGATGTAAGTTAGCATGTCTGTCTTTTGATATTGTGATGGATACTTGGGGGCCCTAGGCTTTAAACTCTTTAAGTTGGTACTCTACCTAGATTTGTTTGGTTTTATGCATCTTTATATATTAATCTTGAAATCTCAGGGAACCTGTTTTCCCCTAACTCTTTCAATATGTTTCTCCCAATGTGTTACCTCTTGCTAAGTGTGGAACCTATAATAGCAACCTACCTCAAAGTCTTGTAGACCTTCTTAACTAGCATATTATGTGTTTTAGACAACGTTTCTATGTCTCTTTTCAAATGACATGTGTATCTCTTCAAATCATGTCCCTTAACCATTGTTCTCTCACTCTCATTTGTTGCTTACACTACTCTGAATCTATCACTCTTGGTCGGCTGAAAGCCAAGGTCACTAAGACTTTCTCTATTGACCTCCCTAGTGTGAGCACTACTTGGATCTGGGTATGCTATGTGTGAAAAAAGAGTTGTTGAGGGCCCAGGCAACACTAGGTATCTCCTTTTGGGTCTGCTATAGGTCTACTGCTGCTTTTTGTATAATTTTTTGTAATTACGTTCATCGTTGGGTCTGTAATAATTTTGTAATAAACGATTGGTGTATTAGTAAAATCGGGAAAATGGGCACGCTCTAATATTTGCATGCAAGGGTAGAAAACATGCCTATAGCATTCATATGATCTACTTGTTATCCAACCTACTATATATGCCATTCAATTTTCATGTGCACTGGTAGGACTCATGCCATTAGGAGAATCACACACTCACACAACTTGCCTACTATCAAAGTATAAGTTCTTTATTTATTCCTATGTCTATTGCTAGATAGTATACCTATAGGAAACAAAATGTCAATACCATTCTTTCAATTTGCATAACTACAGCATATTCACTAGAAATCATGCCTATAGGATTTTAATTCGTTAATTTTCTATTGTTATCTCACCTAGAAAACATGTCTATAGGGGCTAAGTATAAAAATCAGCTCCAATCGCCAATCGTTAGAAATCCTGCCTATAGGGTATTACTACTCGCTCTAAAAGTGTTAATACTGAACTTTTCATACACCATTTTATTGCTTAACCACGCCACTATTATAAAGCATGAGTAATTCTGAGCATTTCCAACGGTCTTCACTGCCCCCTCCTTACTGCGTAAATCACTTCGGAATCATGTCTATAAGTTTAAAGTAGCGCCTTGCATCTGAAACTGCCTGCACGTTTGAATCCAAGTTCACATAGAAATCATGTCTCTAGGGCTTAAGTACTTTAATTTGACTCAGTTTTTGAATTTTCTAACGCCTAATGTTTGAACCTGTTTTGCGTGCATCGGTTGTTTAAGTGTGTAGGCTAACTTGAGCCCTTAACTGCCCTGACCTGAAGTCCAACTTGTTTTGCATGTCGCCTAGTTTTATCGTTTGAGCAGCCTAAGTAAAGTCTAGAACCACCAAAATAGAGGTGCAATGCCTCTTGCACCGTAGGTATGGGACGGTTAATGCACGCATAAGGTACAACTTAGAACTGAATTAGAGCGCATTTAGGTAAACAACTTTAACATAGTAATCGGGTAGCAGGAGATGATAGTATGTGCTCGCTGAATAATATGAGTAACTCCCTACATCAAGGGAGTTGGGAGGTATTATTTATGTCACACGGGATGATCCTTTAGGTTAAAAAACTTAGGACACCCCCCCTCCCCCTCTTCTTTATACATTTAGTCATCTAATATAGACTGTTATAGTTATATCCTTGTAATCCTTATTTGTGTTCTAATAAATTTATTTGACCCTTACCCTATTTGTTTATCTTGCCTAAATTTTAATCCATATAGTCTTAAGTTGGGCCAGGACCCACAGTTGTGGACCTCGAAGAGTGCCTAACACCTTCTCTTTGAGGTAATTTGAGCACTTACCAGATCTTTGGTAGCGTTGACTAGTCAAACATAGCTATTTGCATAATAGATGCCCTAACGCACCTCAAAATCGTTAGGTGACAACTCTTCTCTTCTTTTAACATCCCATCTCCCATTAAAAAGAGTTGTAACATGTCAAAGCCCGCTTTCGCGAGAAAACGGGGCGCGACACGGGTCAGTAGAGTTAATGGGTTAGCTGGTGGGGCTATTAGGATCTAGTGTAGTGGGTTTGAGTCAAAGGAGATGGACTCAACCTTAGGCCTCCGAAATCGGGCCTACAAACATTTCTTGTTGAACAAAGATAAACTCAAAAATCCTACAAAAATATTAGTTAAAACTTAGTTAAGTAATTAAACTATATACTAAAATGAAACTAATTTCGGTATTTTTAATAATTATAACAAAATAAAAATGGGAATCATAGTAGAATTAAATTAATATCGATACAAAATATTAATGACCTTAAGTACATGAGAAAAATTAAAAATGAAACTATTTTTGTGTATTTGTAATTTGTAAATTCTAAAACAATAAAACTAAACTAATAAATTGGTAGTAAAATGGATTAAAATTCTATAATAACTCAAGTAAATATTTCCAAATACTAATTTTATAAAAAATTGTGCCAGTCATAAATTACGTGTTTACAACTGCTCCTTCTCATAACCCAGACTCTCATCTAGCTAAATCGTGTTGTAATCTAACACATGCGACTTATCGGCATGGTACCTCAGTATCATAGGCACATGGAAGACCGAATGAAATTCCGGTAGGCTGGGAGGCAAGGTAAGCTCATAAGCAACCTCCCCAACTCACCTCAGCACCTAAAATAGGCCAATAAACCTTGGGCTCAGCTTGCCCTTCTTCCCGGGCCTCATGATGCCCTTCATCGGCAAGACTTTCAAGAGAACCTTCTCGCCCACCATAAATGATAAATCACGCTCGTTATGATCTGCATAACTCTTCTGTCTGGACTGTGCTGTGCGAAGCCGCTCCTTAATCAACATTACCTTCTCCAAGGCATCCTTTACTAAATCAGTTCCATATAACTTAGCCTCGCTGGGCTCAACCATCTGATGGGCGAATGACATCGCCAACCATATAAAGCCTCAAATGGATCTATCTTGATTCTAGATTGATAATTGTTGTTGTAAACAAACTCGGCCAAGGGAAATAATCCATCCCACTGCCCTCTGAAGTCAATGACACATGATTTGAGCATATCCTCTAGAATCTGAACTGTCTATGCTGACTGCCCGACGGTCTTGGATGAAAGTCTATGCTGAGCTCTACTCGGGTACCCAACTCTCTCTATACTGCTCTTCAGAAATGTGAAGTAAATTGAGTGCCTCTATCTAATATGATGGAAACAGGCAGACCAGGCAACCGAACAATCTCCTGAATGTAAATCTAGGACAACCTCTCTGAAGAGTAAGTAGTCACCATCGGAATAAAGTGTGTCGACTTGGTCAGCCTATCGACAATGACCCAAACAGCATCAAACTTCCTCAACTTCTGTGGCAACCCAACAACGAAGTCCATAGTGATGCGCTCCCACTTTCACTCCGGTATAACCATCTGAATGGAGTAGGCCACCTGGCCTCTGGTACTTTTACTTAACCTGCTGGCAATTTTGGCATCTCCCTACATACTCAACTATGTCCTTCTTCATCTGCTGCCACCAATAATGCTGCCTCAGATTGCGATACATCTTCGTAGCACCTGGACGAATAGAATAACGAGATCTATACACCTCCTCTAGAATTTTCTCCATCAAGCCATCAACATTAGGAACACATAGGTGACCCTGGAGTCACAGAACACCATCCTCACTGATATTAACCTCCTTGGCAGCATCCTGTAGTAGCGTATCTATGAGAATCAACAAGTGAGAATCATCGTATTGATAAGCCTTGGTCCTCTCAAGTAATAAGACTGAGCCACAACACATGCAAGAACTCGACTGGGCTATGAAATATCCAACCTCAAAAGTCTGTTAACTAAGGATTGAATGTCCAAAGCCAATGGCCTCTCCTCTGCCGAAATGAATGCCAAACTACACATACTCTCGGCCTTTCTTCTCAAGGCATCCGCAACCACATTCGCCTTTCCCGAATAGTAAAGGATGGTAATATCATAGTCTTTCGATAACTCAATCCACCTGTGCTTCTTCAAATTAAGGTCCCTATGCTTAAACAAATTCCGCAACCTGCGATGATCGGTGTAAACCTCACAGGACACCCCATAGAGATAATGCCTCCAGATTTTGAGCGCATGAACTATCGCGTCCAACTCCAAATCATGAACGGGGTAATTATTCTCATGGGGCTTCACTAACATGAAGCATATGCAATAATTCGCCCCTCCTACATCAATACACAACCCAAGCCAATGCGTGAAGCGTCACAATACACGGTATACATCCTTGAACCGGAGGGCAACACAAACATTGGTGTTGTAGTCAAAGTATTCTTGAGCTTCTGATATCTCGCCTCGCAATCATCAGATCATCTGAACAGAGCAACCTTCTAGGTTAATCTAATCAAAGGTGTCTTAATAGACGAGAAGCCCTCCACAAATTGACGATAATAACCTACTAACCCTAAGAAACTCATGATCTCAATCGCTGAGGTAGGATTAGGCCAACGCTGGACTGACTCAATCTTCCAGGGATCCACCTTAATACCCTTACCTGATACAACATGCCCCAAGAAATCCATGGAATCCAACTAGAACTCGCACTTGGAGAACTTAGCGTAAAGCTTCTGTTCCCGCAAGGTCTGAAGCACTAACCTCAAATGCTACTCGTGATCCTCCATACTACGCGAGTAGGTCAATATGTTGTCAATGAAGACAATGACAAATGAGTCAAGATACGGCCTGAACACCTGATTCATCAAATACTCCGCCGGGGCATTAGTCAAGCCGAAGGACATAACTAAAAACTCATAGTGGCCATATCTAGTCTGGAAATCTATCTTCAGAATATTCAAAGCACGAATCTTTAGTTGATGATACCTAACTCTCAAGTCGATCTTAGAGAACAACCAGGCACCCTCCAACTGGTCAAACAAATTATCAATGCACGGCAAGGGGTAATTATTCTTGATGGTGACTTTGTTCAACTGGAGGTAATCAATGCACATTCGCATACTCACATCCTTCTTCTTCACAAACAGCATCGGTGCGCCCCAAGGCGACACACTAGGTCTAATGAACCCCTTCAAGAAACTCCTAAAGCTGCTCATTTAACTCTCTCAGCTCCTTGAGAACCATAAGATAAGGCAAAGTAGAAACAGGCTGGGTTCCTGGCATCAAATCAATGCTGAAATCGATATCCCGATCCGGCGGCATACTTGGTAGATCAGCAGAAAATACATTGGAAAACTCTCATACCACCGGCACTGAATCTAATGCGGAGTCTATGTAGTAGTATCCCGAACAAAGGCCAAATAGGCCCAACAACCCTTCTCGACCATATGTCGAGCCTTCAAGAAATAAATAATCCGTCTGGAAGTACCAACAAACCAACCCCTCCACTCTAATCAGGGCAACTCAGGTATCTCCAAGGTAACAGTCGTGGCATAGCAATCAAGAATGGCATGGTACGGGGACAACCAGTCCATGCCTAAGATAAACTCAAAATCAACCATATCGAGCAATAAAAGGTCCGCTCTGGTATCATATCCACAAAAAGTCACCACATGGGATCGGTAGACCCGATTCACGACAATAGAATCACCCACTGTCATGGACAAATATACAGAAATGCCCAAGGACTCGTGAGACACATCCAGATAAGGAGAAAATAGAGAAGAAACATAGGAGTAAGTAGATCCTAGATAAAATAATGCTGATGCAACCCTACGGCAGACAGAAATAGTGCATGTGATCACTGCATCGGAGGCGACTTCCTTTTCCTGGCGGGGAAAGCATAGAATCTAGGCGGAGCTCCACCTAACTTGCCTCCACCTCTAGGGCGACCCTTACCCACCTACCCTTATCCTTTGGTCGGCCTAGCATAAAGTATGGTAGCTGGTGCAATAATCATGGGCCGATGGTCCTACTGCTCGGCCTTACTCCGAAGTCTGAGGCAAAACCTCTTCACGTGGCCAAGATCCTCGCACTCGAAACAACCTCTTGGAGCAGTGGACTAATGACCTGAAGTCTGACCCTGGTGGCCTGAATACCCACTAGAGGAACCCTGAATAGCTGGCGGACAGTAAGTACTCTCTGGAATTGCACTGAAGTAGGGCCCAACTAGAGCACTCCAATCAGGCGATGGTGCTGACTGCATGTGCCTGCTAGCTGACCCTCCTGAACTGACCTCTGCCCCCAGGTGGGACGCCACCGAATCCTCCATACTACTGGGGCCACTTTTGCCTCATTACAAACTCTTTGGTTTGGTTGCGAATACGCTCAATCCTCTGAGCTATATCCACAACCTGATGAAAGGGAGACCCCATTTCTGCCTCAAGGGCCATAGAAACCTGAATCTCAGGGTGCAGACCTGTCACGCCCCTTTTTCATCGGGTTTCGACATGTGACAACTCTTTTAAATGGGTATTAAAAGAGAAGAGTCACCGCCTAACAATTTTAAGGTGATTTAGGGCACCTATTTGTGGATAACTCTTTTTGACTAGCCAACTCCACCAAAGATCGGGTAAGGGCTCAAATTACCTCAAAGAGAAGGTGTTAGGCACTCTTCGAGGTCCACAACTGTGGGTCCCGACTGAACTTTAAACTATGTAGAAATCTGTTTGCGTGCATTTGTTGTCTAATTGTGGAGGCTAACTTGAGCCTTTAACTGTCCTTGAGTGCAGTCCTATTTGTTTTGAATGTCGCTTAGTTTTATCATTTGGAGCAGCCTAGGTAATGTCTAGAACCACCCAAATAGAGGTCTAATGCCTCCTGGACCATAGGCATGGGACGTGTAGTGCACGCATAGGGTATGACTTATAATTGAATTAGAGCGCCTTTAGGTAAACAACTTTAACATAGTAATCAGGTAGCAGGAGATAATAGTCTGTGCCCGCTGAATAATATGAGCAACTCCCTATCTCAAGGAAGTTGCGAAGTATTATTTATGTTGCATGGGGTGATCCTTTATGCTAAAAAACTTAGGACCCCCCTTTGTCTTTATACACTTAGTCATCTAGTATAGACTGTTATAGTTATACCCTTGTAGATCTTATCAATTCTCCATGTGTCATAATAAAATTCTTTGCCTTCTTGTTTTGCATTTATTTGATCATCTTGCTTAATTATAATTCACATTAAGCATTAGACAGTTTCAGAATTGAGGCAAATTGAAGTCATTAAGCTCTATAGAGATGGTTTCTATATTATCTGATTATCAAATGTTCAGACAGTTTCAGATGCAATGCGCCACTTTAAACCTATAGACATGATTTCTAAATAGCTGCACAATTTAAGAATATCTGGTACTGCTATGTTGTTTAATGAGATTACAAATTATAAGTTATTAAAACCTATATACATGATCTCTAAGTAATCTATGCAATAGGGGGAAGTGAAAACCATTGGAAATGCTCAGAATTACTCGTGTTTGATCCTATTGGCATGTTTTCTAAGCGAGTGGCAGCATTTTATAGCTAGTGTTCTAATAGTTGGCAGTTGATAACTAATTCTATAACACTCTGTCCCTATAGGCAGATTTTCTAGGTGAGCGATAGATATAACAGTAGTTCGTGAATCAATTAAGAAACTATGGACATTATATCTAGATGCAGTCCAATAGAACATAAGCTAGCATGATCCTACAGGCATGATATCTAATGTTGCAGTTAGGCAAATCCAGGGGTGGTTATTGGCATTTGTTTCCTATAGGCATGTTATCTAATGACACATAGTAGTAGACATAGGAATAAATAGAGAACTTAAGCTCATGCTTTGATAATAAACAAGTTGTATGAGTGTGTGATTTCCCTAATGGCATGATTTCTACTAGTGCATGTAGAAATTTGAATAGCACATATAATAGGTTGGATAAAATAACAAATAAGTCATACGAACTCTATAGGCATGTTTTCTACCCTTTCATGCAGACTTTAGAATATACCCATTTCCCCAATTTCACTAACACACCAATTTTTTATTACAAAATTATTATAGTCCAAATGAGGAATACAAGTATAAATATTACACAATAAACTATAGTAGGCCTACAGCAGGCCCAAAAGATATACCCACTAATGCCTGGTCCTTCACAAACTCCTTCTTCACGAATAGCATGCCCAAATCCAAATAGGGGACTATGCCCATCAGCACAGCCCAAAAGTCATAGAGATACTCAAGCTAACTCAGACAGTCACAAATTGACCATATGGACCAAATATTGAATTACACAGAAATCACTTATACAACCCAGTTTGCAGATTATACAAATAATGTGAGGAAGAAAAAATAAAGGCCAAAGAAAGATCTAATTCCATCAGCAAAGAGAGTGATCAAAGAACCCCAAATCCTAGTGTGTCAGAGTTCACAAGGGTCGCAAATGGACCCCGAGCAGTGCTCACAATAGGGAGGTCAATAGAGAGAGTTTTGGTGGCCTTGGCTTTCAGCCGGCCAAGAGTGATAGATTCAGAATAGTGTAGGTAACAAATAAGAGTGAGAGAACAATGACCAAGTGATGGAATTTGAAGAGGTACACTTGTATTCTAGAAACAGACATGGTAGTGGTGATTAAACATGCAAGCAAAAAGAATTAACAAAACTCAAAAGATACGTTGATATCACAAGTTCAAACACTTACCATATTGGGCAGGAAACATTTTATAGGAAGTAGGGAATCATGTCTTCTGGGATTACAAGATTAATATACAAAGGTGAATTATGCCAAACGAGTTTAAAAATAGAGCACTAACTTAAAAGGTTTAAAGCCTAAGGGTCCAAATTATGTTGAACACCAGAAAGTAGACAAGCCAACTTATATCAATAAAGCAAAACAGTGTCAAACATTATAGGAAACACATGTTAAGAAGCTACTCTAAAGGACCCAACTGATTACTAGGGAATACAGAATTAGGCAAACCAAAGACATAATGAGTGAAAGAAATAGTTATGGGAACAGGTCATAGCTAGAGTGAAGATCTTAACATAGATTAGGACATATTATAGATACGAGTCAGTCACTATAGGAACCCAGTACAATTAAGGGAAACAAACTCATGCAAAACAGCCAATGTAAACATTCAAAGTACCAACACATTAGGCTAAACAAACTTAAGAGAGTCTAATTGTTCAAGTTAAGCATAAACATATCTCAGAGCTGATAGTTTAGGTATAATCAAGTGCTAAAGAGGTTCAGATCACAAAACAAATTCAATGCCAACAAGATTGCACATAGAGATGGTTTAGAAACACATTAGGTTATGAAATTTCAGAGGTATGAATATGCAAATCAGGAACACATGAGAATGAATACTGCAAAAGCTAAGGAACTTACCAGTTATCAATTGACAAACAGACTAACAAGAAAGAACAAACTCCACAATACTATGAATGTCGAAAACGAGTAATAAAACCCAGGATCTTAGTTCGTCAGAGTTCCCAAGGGCTTCAAATGAACTTCGGGCAGTTCTCGCACTAAGAAGAATTGCATAATCGAATTCTGGTGGCCTTGGCTTTTAGCAGGCTAAGATCCAAAGTATAGAATAATAAAATGAGAGAACAATAGAGCGGCGGGCCTTAGTTTTTAGTGAATCTCGTAATTGAAAAGTCTTTCCATAAGGGGAATAGGAGAGGGATTTATATAGCAGTAAAATTGGATGAACAAACAAGGAAAATAACCGATTAAACATAAATAAGGAAAGAAATCAAGTAAACATGGACGAAAAAGGTAAAATCTCGCATGCAAGTCAGTAGAGTAACAGGAAAGAAAAAATATCAAACTCCAAACCCTAGTTAGGGTTTTAAACGCAAAATCGACCAACTAGTATGAAGAATCCAGTTTCTCTTTGCGTATATCAAATCTCCAAGATTGAGTTGATTCTCGTCCGATATAGGGGTGGTATTTGACAAAATTGGGCAAATACCTAAGTAATGCCATAAACGTGTGACCAGTACCAAAGGGATCCAAAAATGGTAAGCAAATAATGGTCAAATTCCATTATCAGTGGGATTAGAAGAGAGAATTAAGGGGAGGCGGCTAGTGTTCTTAAGAAGAGAGAAGGGGATGTTGAGAGTGTTTAAGGGCGGTGGGTTAAGGGGAATGGGTTAGGGTTATCGTCTAGGGTAATTAAAAGTGAGGTAATAGATGTGGTTTGTTGATCTTGAGAGATCAACAGCTGATAATTTAAAGGGTATATAGATGGGTCGCGACTAGGTCAATTACAGGGATCGTTTGGATTGAGATTTGGGGGTTATTGGGCTAAGGTATGGGCGTTTGGGCCATTGAATAGATAATAAAATATTACTTATGCAATGAAATGACTAAAAAATAATAACTTAACATTATAAAAATATAAAAATGCTATTTGGCACAAATAATGGGAAAAAATGTGCTTATGCATAGCACGTAGGCTATTATTGCAAATTGTGTAAAATGTCTTTTAAAATACACAATATAATTATATAAGACAAATTAAATATTATGAAGCATATATATATGGATGCAAATTAATAAATTCAAATGATTTAGTCATCACAAAATAATTTAAAGGGTAATTAATAAATATTTGAACAATTTAAATGCAAGAAAATTAATTTTAAAAGCTTTAAAATTATGAAAAATTATAAAACATGCTCGCATAAATCTTGTAAATTAAATAATGGATGAAAAAGGATATTTTGAAAGTCTGTATACTATTTGAGGAATGTGAGGTCAAAATTGGGTATCAACAAGACCTGCAATGAACCTCTGCACCCGCTCTGCGTCTGTGGGGAGTATAATAGTTGTATAGTGAGACAAGTCAGTGAACCTCGTCTCATAGTCGGTCATAGACATATGACCCTAACGGAGTCGCTCAAACTAACCCTGAAGTGCCTCTCTCTCTGAAGGCGTTATGTACTTCTCCAAAACCAGATGTGTAAGCTGATCCCAAGTCAAGGGAGGTGAACCTGTTGTCCTGCTAAGAAGGTAAGCCTGCCACCATCTACGGACCTTTCCCTCCAACTGAAAGGTGGTGAAGTCCACCCCATTGGACTCCAATATCCTCATGTTTTGTAGCCTATCCTTGCACTGGTCAATGAAATCCTGGGGGTTCTCTAACCGCTCACCCCCAAAGTTAGGGGGTGAAGTAAGTCCATTTGTCGAGCCACTTCTGTTGATCAACGGTCACGACTGGTACGGACTTTGCCACTGCAACAGGCTAGGCCCCGCCCACAAATAGTGTACCTGGAGTCTGATAAATGGCAGCAGGGTGCCTTGGAGCCTGAGCGGTAAGGTTCTGTGTTGTCTGTCCCGCCTAAGATGTGTAAGGGTTCGCTAGAAATAAATTAGCCTGCGTCATAAAGTCCATGAAGTGCATACGGCCCATGACCTCCTGGATTCCCACTGCAGTCATGAAATCTATTGGAGCTTGTTTAGCTGCAGGCGCCTCATCCTGCTCCTTAATAACAGGATCCTCCATTGGATCCACTGGTGGTATGGGAGCAACTTTAGAACACCTTTATCCTCTGATAGGAGCTGGAGCCCTCCACCGGCCTCTAGCAACGGGGGAGCATCTCCTCTACCGCTTGGTACATCCTCCGGGCGCGTTCTCACCATCTGTGAGAGATACTTAGCATAATATCAAATGCACTACATGAGATGAAGAAGAGAAGCTTTCTAACACCCTTTGGCCTCTCGAAGATAAGTAGAGACGTCTCTACACCGATCCGCAAGACTCTACTAGGCCTGCTCATGACTCGTGAAACCTATGTGAAACTAAAGCTCTGATACCAAGTTGTCACGACCCAAAACAATAATAGGTCTCGATGGCACCTAACACAGCCTTTAGGAAAGCCCACAAGTGAAACTACTATTTCTTTACCCCTTTTTAACATTTAAAACGAAAGTTTTCCTTTTAAAAGAACAAATAAGAACTCATGCAACCGTACATACTCTTTTCTTAACGAAATACCATCATAATAAGTACATCCAATGTAGTGATAAAAATGATAAGTACATCAATACATAATACTAAAAGTCACCAAAACCTGGAGCCACAAGTACATGATAAATCTAGAGAATATACAAAACTTCTACAACTATTGTCTGAAGGTGATAGACAGAAATAATAAATAAGGTATAGGGAGACCGCGGTGCTGCATATCATAGCAAGGCTCACCAAAGTCTCCGTAGATGATCAGCTATGTGCCCGCGTGACCACTAGTAGAACTTGTCTCAGTACCTGCACATTCAGTGCAGAAGTGTAGCGTGAGTATGGTAAACAACACGTACCCAGTAAGTATCTTGCCTAACCTCGAGGAAGTAGTGACGGGGGGTCAACTTGACACTTACTAGAGGTAAAATAATAATAAAAATACATAAAGTAGACATGGTGAGTGTACAACAAGTAGCAACAAAGCAAATAAAAGTAACTACACTAAATCCACTCATGAGTCTATATCAAATCACTAAACATATCATAACCGGCCGTGAAGGCGCTAACTCAATAATTACCAAACCAAATCCAAATCCGATTATTAAGCATGAAGCTATGAGGCAAAATCCCCGATCCCATAGGAATAGTGCTACTCATTACTTTCGAGGCGAACGGCCCGATCCCATAAGAATAGTGTTACCAACCTGCCGAGGTGAACGGCTCGATCCCATAAGAGTAGTGTTACCATACTACGGAGGCGAACTCCCCGATCCCATAAGAGTAATATTACCATACTGCCGAGACGAACGGCTCGATCCCATAAGAGTAGAGAAATTTACCTCGCTCGCAGAAACACATGTGAGACGAGAAGACTTGGATCTATAGTTTATCAAACATTTCCCAATTCGTTTCTAAAAGAAGAGACTAAGTCGATATCCTTAATTAAAATCCTCAATCTCAGTCCTAATCAAGATAATTAATACACATGATAGGCATAAAATATCACAATTAGAGGCATGAAGTGAATCTAAGTCTACCCGGACATATCATGAACATAGTTATGTACGGACTCTCACCACCTCGTGCGTATGTAGATCCCAATAACAAGTAGCATATAACAGTTAATACACTTAAGGGGATAAGTTCCCTCTTACAAGGTTAGGCAAGAGACGTACCTCGATTCCAAGCCCATAAAGTGACTCTCTAACCTCACTAGGGCTCCTCAAACGACGCCGAGGATTCCAAAACTAAGCAAAAGTCATATAAACTAATAAATATATGCTCAAATGTTCATAATTTATCTATTAGAGTAATTACCCAACCCAATTTGGAAGATTCCTAAAACTCACCCCGAGGCCCACATGCCCGGATTCCGGAAATGTTCGAATATAAACGTTACCCATGACCTCACGAACTCAAATATAATTTGTTCCCAATTACATATCAATTTTATGGTGAAATACCATTTCATGTTCCAACAAAATCTCCCAAATTTTCCCTTAATTTCATGTTAAATCTACCCATAATCCGTGTATTTAACTCAAGAATTGATAGGGTTCACTTACCTCTTAATGCTGATGAAAATCCCCAACAAAATGCTCTAAAAATCACCCAAGACTAAGTGGGAAATGAGAGAAAAGAGACCAAGTCCCGGATTAAAAATCAATTCTGCCTAGTGATTTATTCTTCACGATCGCGAATGCCTAAATGGCCCAGGCAGTGAAGCCCTTCTTTGCGAACGCGAGGGTTGTCTCGCGATTGTGAAGGCTTGCCCAGCCTAAGCTTCGCGAATGCAGTCAGCCTTTCTCGAACCCGAAGAGTAACATGGCTGACC
>ML395178.1:48533-72140 GCA_005239525.1 Nicotiana knightiana | reverse complement strand
CCAAAGCCCTTTGTCCTACACGAATGCAAGCCCCCTATGCGAATGCGAAGGCTACCAGTCCTAGATCTTCGCGAAGGTGACCCCATGATCCCGAAAGCAAAGGGAAAAATGCCCAGTCCCCCAATTCCTTATATGCAAATGCGACTCCACCTCCGTGTTTGTGAAGAAGGAAACGTGGACCAGCAACATCAGATTTTCAGACTTAGCTACGGGTGGTCAAAAATTCACCCGAGCCACCCCGGACCCCGACCAATCGCATTAACAAGTCCATAAACATAATACGGACCTACTCGAACTCTAAAAATACATTAAAAAAGATTGAAATCAAGAATCGTACCCCAAAACCAACTTGAATCAACTTATGAACTTCAAACTTTTCGATTAGCTCTGAACGCATCGAATCATACTTAGACTACTCGGAATGAAACCAAATTTTGCGTACAAGTCATAAATCACCATATGGAACTATTCCTAGGCTCGGAATCCCAAACAGACCTCGATAAAACCAAAGTCTACTCCAAACTAAATTTAAAAAACTAGAAAACCTTCAATGAACCAACTTTCCACATTAAGCGTCGAAACGCTCCCGAATCACCCGAAACCCAAATAGAACACACGCCCAAGTCCAAAATCATCATAAAAACCTACTGGAACCTTCAAATCCCGTTTATGAGGTCGTTTACTCAAAATGGTGACTCAAGTCAAACTTGGTCACCTTAGGCCACTATTGAGGAACTAAGTGTTCCGATACCGAACCCTTCCAAACCTAAACCCACCCTCCCCTTGATTCATAAAACAATAAAAGCATATATGGAGAGTCTTAATTAGGGGAACGGGGATCTGGTGAGTAAAATGACCGGTTGGATCGTTACAGCCTAACACCTTCTCTCCAAATCAAATGAAGCACCTTACTTACAATTTCAGGTGCAAACTAGATCTAAATGTGTTTTAAGACGAAATATTATTTTTAAAACGGTAACTTGGAACACCGAAATCAAATTCCAAGTGATGACTATGAAAAATCCTTTGAAACACAACTTTTGTCACTTTTAATATTAAACCCCTTTTAGCTCTTTAAAAATCACTCTTATCTTTTTAAGGGGTTGGTAAAAAAAAGGGATGTGATATGTTAATGGTACATAATCAATACTTCTTATGTGCAAGTTTTCTCGAAAAATATTGTTATATAAAAACATGTATTGACTATTAGGAAGTAATTAACTAGCATGAGTTTTCCAACTTAAGGAGTGAGAACATTGAGGAAAGCTAGAATCCTATATATTGGGAGGAAGAAAAAATTTGGAGATGAATCTTTTTCTGAAGCTAGAACCAACTTATTCTTTCTAATCTAATTCAACGCCAATTCTTTTTTAGAGTATTCATACTTTTGAAACGATAGCATTAGGACCTCAGTTACAAACATGAAAAAGAAATAGTAATAAACAGAAAATACTGAATTTGGAAAAGTTTTTCGCGCTCATGAAATTACTTAAATTGTTAATCATTATCAGATACGCCCAGAAGAGCTTTTCATTAGGATTTATCCGAAGAAGAAGTATAGACTGTGTGTCTGTCTGTTTTGATAATTCTTGTTTTAAATCAGATTATTATTTTTATTACTTTAATATACTTCTTTTCGTCACTTTAACATATACTCAAGGTATGTTGTTAAATGAAGAAAGTTAATATCAATAAATAAAATCAAATTTCGCACCCCGCCCCCCAAAATCTCTCTCACTTTATATTTTTTTTTTAATGGTAATTGTGATGACCCGATAGGTCATCTTATGTTTTAAAACCTAATTTTGTGATCTGAAGCCTTAGCCTTCCTCGATTTATTCACTTGAGTTGACTTTGGTCAACTTTTTGAGAAAATGGACCTAGATTCGTATTTTGACAGTCTCGGTGGGTCCGTATCGTGATTTGGGACTTGGGCATATACCCAGAATAGAATTCGGAAGTCCCTAACCCGAGTTATGGCATTTTATAGAAATTTGAAAATTTAAGGCTTAATGAATTGGAAATGGTTGACCAATGTTTTACTTTTGGATATCGGGTCCGTATTTTAGTTTCGAAGCCCGGTATAGGTCCAATACTATATTTATGACTTGTCTGTTAAATTTGGTGAGAAACAGAGCTCGTTTGACGTGATTCGGACGTCTGGTTCTGAAAATAGAAGTTTCAAAGTTTTCTTGAAAATTTCATTTGATTTGGTGTTCAATTCGTAGTTTTAGGTGTTATTTTGGCAACTTAATCGCGCGAGAAAGTTCGTATGATATTTTTAGACTTGTGTGCATAGTTGGTTTAGAGCCCCGAGGGCTCGAGTGAGTTTCGAATAGGCTACGAAGTGAAATTGGACTTAGAAAATGTTGTTGGTGTTTCAGTTCTGGTGCAGGCCTCTAGTATCTCATTTGCGAGATCAGGCTTCGCATTTGCGACCTCTAATGGGTTCGCATTTGTGAAGTCTAGGCCACATGTTTTCGCATTTGCGAACATAGCTTCGCATTTGCGAAGGGGGAGCTGGGTAGGCAGTGATCACAAATGCGATCAATGGCATTTGCGGAGGGATCAGAGTTCGCATTTGTGAACTATTTTTCTCTTTTGCGAAAAAAGCAGGGGTGTGATGATCTTCGCATTTGCGAACCCCAGGCCGCAAATGCGACATCTTCAGCTGATCAAATATGACTTAGACTGAATTTTTGGTTCATTCTTCAAATTTTCAAAACCTAGAACTCTAGAGGCGATTTTTCCAAGATCCTTTCTTCCCCAAATCATTGGTAAGTGATTCTAACCTAGTTCCTTTCAATCTTTCATTACATTTCACAAGTTTTCACCCTAAAATCTAGAGTTTTCATGGTGGAATTGGGAGGTTTTTTTGTAGAATTATGGATTTGGTAAATTGGGGATTTATACCTCAAATTGAGGTCGGATTCCAAAATAAATTGCATAATTGGGCTTGGGGATGAATAGGTAATCGGGTTTTGGTCCGAACTTCGGGGTTGGACCAAGCGGGCTTGGGGATTGACTTTTGTTGACTTTTTCAAAAATGGCCTAAATTGAATTCTTTGCAATCATGGGTAGTTCTTAAGGCTTAATTTGAATTGTTTGGTTGGTAATTTTCTAGATTCTATTGGTTCGGAGGCTTGTTTGAGAGGCAACGTTGTGGTTGAGCAGTGAGTGGTCTTTGGAGTGATGTAAGTGTTGTGTCTAACCTTTACTTGAGGGAATTATGAACCCTCGGACTATTTTCTATGTGAATTTCATATGAGCGGCGTATATGTGAGGTGACGAGTACTTATGCGCCACCAAATTATCTGTTTTCCCTGTTTTTCCCATTTTTCTTACATTATCTCTTTCCTTGTTTTAATTGTTACATGCTCTAAATGTGTTCCCATGCCTAATTGCTACTTGTTAGTCATTGTTTCCTCCTGTTCATGATATTAGCTCTTTCCATAGTTTCATGATCTCCTACTACTTGCTTAAATTGGTATATTTGTACCTCCTAGTTGTAAATTCTGGATTGGTCTCGCTGTGTAGTATTGTTTACTTGAATTATGATATAGTACAAGGTTCCTATTTGTTTCAGTTTGGTGTTAAGGAATTGTAAAGGGTTTTCTGTGATTTGAGTTGTGAGGTTTACTGTGCATATTGAGTACTTGATATTGATATGGTGGGAATGGGTTGCATGCCGCAACAGGTGTAATAAGGGTGGATTATTTTGGGGGAATAAGGGTGAACTGTGATTATGATATTGTGATATGGTGGGATCAGGTTGTGCGCCGCAATATATATATATATATTCATTATTATTTATGTGGTTATGAGGAAATAAGGGAGGATTATGTGACGTACGGTGGGATCGGATTGCGCGCCGCAGCATCCTATGTCTTTATATCTCCCTGAGTTGTGTTAGTTTTACAGTATCTTTGTTTGCACTTAAAGATTGGTAAACTCTGAACATTTCTGGCTTATATCCTGGAGTTGAAGTTATTTACTTGCAATTTACCGCTTTATTCCATTATATATTTCCTTTTCTGTCTTTATTATCTATATTGCGTACAGGTTGTAGTGTGAGTGACCATCCTTAGCCTTGTTACTACTTTGTCAAGGTTAGGCTCAGCACTTATAGAGTACATGGGATCGGTTGTACTCATACTACACTCTGTACTTCTTGTGCATATTTTGTCATTGGTCCCAACTGATCGAGAGGTATAGCAGCTCGGACTGGTTCTTTGGAGACTCAAGGTAGATCTGTTGGCGTTCGCAGACCTTGAAGTCCCCATCTATCTTTTCCCTATTTTTATTGTTTCTTTCATTCAAACAGTTGTATTTCTTTCAGACTTTACTTGTAGTAAATCCTAGAAGTTCGTGAATTATGACTCCAGATCAGGGTTGTAATAAATATTAAAGCATTTATGTTATTCCGCACTCGTTTTAGTTCCTTTTTAGCCTATTTGATATTATTTACTGAATTGAATAAAGATTGGTTTAAAGATTCTCTAATGATGGCTTGCCTAGAAAGTGAAATGGTAGGCGTCATCACGGTTCCGAAGGTGGGAATTCCAGGTTGTGACAAGTTGGTATCAGAGCACTAGGTTTCCTAGGTCTCACAATTCACGAGCATGCTTAGTAGAGTCTGGAGGATCGGTATGGAGACGTATGTACTTATCTTCCTGAGACTATGAAGTTTAGGAACAAAATTCACTTTTATTCTTCTCTGTCGAGCGATTTTGTTCACTCAATGCTAATTGAACTCTTCTACTCTTATTCTCTCGTAGATGGAGAGAACACGTACCGCATCTTCGGTTGAGCAGCAGCCAGAGCCTCTAGTGGCAGCTCCTACGAGAGATCGAGGTCGAGGCCGAGGTCGTGCCAGAGGCCAAGGCAGGGACAGGGCTCAGCCCAGAGCCCGAGCAGCAGCCCCAATAATGGAGCCTCAGTGTCACGACCCAAATCGATGGGCCACGACGAGCACCCGGTACCTTACTCAACCGAGTACCAACATAAGTATCTTTTCGTATCGTGCTATCATAGGTGAATGAGATGGAAAAGTTGTTGTAGGATAAGTAGAATAAAACGTGTAATACCATCTTATACATAATACATACAAGCCTATAAGACCAAAATGACCACTCGTACACTGAACATAGGCTGACCAGGCCATACAATCTTTTATGTACATGACATATGTCTACAAGCCTCTAAGATTACATAAACATCATAAGGCCGGGACAGGGCCCCGGCATACCAATCAATATATGTCTAAATCAAACTGACCCAATGAACATCTCCGGAACAACTGGAGCGCACCAACATCTTTTGTTGAGCTGATAGCCTACTTGGAGGACTCTCAACCTATCTATCGGGACCTGCAGGCATGAAACGCAGTGTCCCCAAGCAAAAGGGACGTCAGTACAAATAATGTACCGAGTATGTAAGGAATGAAAATCAGTAAACAATAGACATGAGAGAAACATGAAGTAACAGACTCAACATGTATATATGAATAGCTCTGTAAATCATTTAATATTATAATGTCATGAATATGTGTATAAATATCATACCATGCATGGGTATATGCGTTCATAACATCATGAAGCCTCTGAGGGCATCCCATCATATCATCTCGGCCACTGTGAGCAAATCATCAACGTATACCAGCTGATCAAGTGGTGGTGCGTATATAACGTCGTAACATTTTTCCATATACCATATACATATATTATACATATATAGACGAATATAATGCCATCTGACCATGGGTCAATGTAAATGAATGCAATGCATAATAGGTACGTCAATGAAATCTTTCGGAGTGTCATAAGACCATTATGCCTCCGATTAATATCATGAAATATACTTTATCAACTTACATATTTTCTAAGACCCACGAACAGATGATAGAATAATAATAAGATATATGGGAAATCAATAATATAAGCATCTCTAGTATTTCTATGAATAGAGTCATTTATGGAAATTGTGCATTTGCTCATTTCTTTTGTGTCGTATAGATCATGCCAAAATAAAGAAGGGATAGCCTTAACATACCTGAACCGATTCTTTTGACAATCCCTCCAACGTACGTTGATTGCGACAAAACATGTAACGACGGATCGAAGTAGGGAAAATTCATATGATATTCTTGAGAAAGATTGTATCGTGCTCTCTTAAAATCGCAAAATCCCGTTATGATTACACAGTATAATTTCATTGCAAATCTCTTAGAATTGCATATACTTATTTAAAGCTTCATTTTCTTGCTTTCAATCCATATAGAATTGTCAATCCCTTCAAATTGTAACCATAACATATGTATTTTAATTATTCGAAGTCTTTATTTAAAGAGAGTGGGCCCCACTCTTTGTATGACTAAGACAACTATTATTCTTAATATTCCACATATAGGTGAGCTTTTAGAGTCACATTTTTGTGACTTTGTGGGCTTCCACGTTCGTTGTTCAAGAGTTTATCCAAAATTCTAATTATTACTCCACTAATCTCTTGATTATCTTGTTAATCCCCCACTAATCTAATAATTATCCAATTATTCACATAATTAAGAATTAACTCAAATTACTTAAAATACTATTCACTTTTAACACATATTATACACCTTACTATCATGGTCATGTGGCACCTTGTATAGTACTAGTCCATAAATACCGGATATTTTAGCTCGGGCCGTATCTTATCCAAAAATGACAAACTTCGACGAAATTCATTTTCTTCGATTTGCTTACCTCGATTTACTCATCACTTGTTTGAAATAGCATAATGCTTATAATCTTAAAATAAATCTCATTCTTGAACTTAGGTCGTTTAATTTATGACAAAATTTTAACGTACGAAAAATGCGAGATGTAATATCTCATTTCTGAGATTTCATCAATTTACTTATGGCGTACTTTTACGTATGAAAGAATGGGGTGTAACACTCAAGTAGAGTTTGATGAGTAGGTTCCATCCCAGATTGTTCCTATCGGGCTAGCTCAGGTTCCGGAGGGGTTCATTGCCACCCCAGTGCTTTAGGACGCTTTGGTTTGTTTGGTGGGCCTTATGGAGAGTGTGGCTCAGACTGGCGCATTTCCTTTGGCACCAACCATCTCTCAGGCTAGAGGAGGAGCACAGACTCTTGCTACTCACACTCCGGAGTATATGGCTCCCCAGTATCAGACTCTAGCAGCTCATCCAATCGAAGTAGTTTAGCCGGTTGTTGTGGCACAGCCCGGTGATGGATCAGCTATATCTTCTGAGGCTTTATGGAGATTGGACAGGTTTACTAAGCTCTTTCCAGATCACTTCAGTGGTGCATCTTCAGAGGAACCCCATGAGTATCTTGATAGCTGTCATTAGGTGCTACGGAACATGGGTATAGTGGAGACCAATGGCGTCGATTTTGCTTTATTTCAAATGTCAAGTTCCGCCAAGAAATGGTGGAGAGATTATTTGTTGACTAGACTAGTTGGGTCGTCTACTCTTCCTTGGGGCTAGTTCTCTCAGCTCTTCCTAGAGAAGTTTCTCCCTGTCACATTGAGAGAGGAGCATCGCCGTCAGTTCGAGTGTCTCCAGCAGGGCAGTATGACTGTTACTCAGTATGAGACCTATTTTGTAGATTTCACCCGTCATGATCTTCTTTTGCTTCCTACTGAGAGAAAGGGTGAGGAGGTTTATTGAGAGACTTGCTCAGCCTATCAGATTGCATATGGCTAAGGAGA
This sequence comes from Nicotiana knightiana, assembly GCA_005239525.1. Taxonomy (NCBI): domain Eukaryota; kingdom Viridiplantae; phylum Streptophyta; class Magnoliopsida; order Solanales; family Solanaceae; genus Nicotiana; species Nicotiana knightiana. The sequence continues at coordinate 64,422 of ML395178.1, read as the reverse complement.
CTAGGAGTGAGATTTCTTTTCAGGCGGCGGTCAATGTTTCCAGGCGAGTCAAGATAGTTCTTGAACAAGGAGGTCAGGGGTCTGACAAGAGACCTCATCATTTTGATGGGTTCAAAGGTGTCTCATCTGGAGGCAGGGGTAGTTTTGGTAGAGGACATTCTCCCAGGCCATTTCATTCAGCACTTCAGGCATCCCACAATGCTTCAGGGAGTCATGGTCCTTATGTGCTTCATTCTGGATAGCTAGCCTACAGTGCACCACCAGCTCCTATCAGTGCCTATTCAGAGTTACTACCGTGGTCATCCGACCCGTTCGGGCCAGTCTTAGTTTCCGCAGACACAGTACAAGGATGGATTTTTTGAGTGTGGTGCTTATGGGCATATCAGGAGGACCTGTCCGAGATTATTGGGTGTCACGCCACAGTATCAAGGTTCTCGTGCCATGGTCCCGGCACCAGTTGCTGCACCGCCTGCTCAGCCAGCAGAGGTAGGGGTCAGGAAGCCAGAGGTAGAGGTCTGACTGTTAGAGGTGAAGGTCGGGCCGTTAGAGGTGGAGGCCAGCCAGCTGGAGGCCATCCCAAGGACGTAGTTCAGGGTGGTGGGGCCCAGCCCTGATGTTATGCTTTTCCAGCCAGGCCAGAGGCTGAGTCATCTGACGTTGTCATCACAGGTACTGTTTCAGTTTGCAGTAGAGATGCTTCTGTTCTATTTGATTCGGGTTTTACTTACTCCAATGTGTCATCCTATTTTGCTTCATATTTGGTTGTGCCTCATGATTCTTTGAGTGCTCTTGTGTATGTTTCCACACATGTGGGGGGGTGCTATTATTGTAGACCGCATTTATCATTCATGTGTAGTCACCATTGGGAGTCTTGAGACTAGTGTAGATCTTCTACCTCTCGATATGGTCGATTTTGATGTCATTTCGGGTATGGATTGGTTGTCACCTTATCACGCTATATTGAATTGTCATGCTAAAATGTTGACCTTATCCTTGTTGGGTTGCCTCAACTAGAGTGGAGGGGAATCCTGGCCATTCTACCAGCAGGGTTATCTCTTACATGAAGGATCGGTGTATGGTTGAGAAAGGGTGCCTAGATTATTTGGCTTATGTTTGTGATTCTAGCGTAGAGGTTCCTTCGATGGATTTAGTACCAGTTGTTCGTGAGTTTCCATAGGTGTTTCCTGCATACCTGTCGGGGATGCCACCCGATAGGGATATTGATTTCTGTATTGACTTGGCTCCGGGCACTCATCCCCCGCCAAAGTTGAAAGAATTGAAGGAACAGTTGCAAGATTTGGTTGATAAGGGCTTCATTAGACTTAGTATCTCGCCCTAGGGTGAAACTGTGATGTTCATGAATAACAAGGATGGATCGATGAGGTGTGTATAGATTAGGCAGTTGAACAAAGTCACCATCAAGAACAAGTATCCATTTCCGAGGATTGATGACTTATTTGATCAGCTTCAGGATGCCAAGGTGTTTTCGAAGATTAATCTGAGATCTGGCTACCATCAGTTGAGGATTAGGGTATCTGATGTCCTTAAGGCAGCTTTTCGGACTCGGTACAGGCATTTTAAGTTTCTAGTGATGTCCTTTGGGTTGACAAATACCCCCCAGCATTCATGGATTTGATGAACCGAGTGTTCAAACCTTATTTGGACTCCTTTGTGATTGTGTTTATTGATGATATATTTATCTACTCTCGCAGTCGGGAGGAGCATGAGAAGCATCTTAGGATTGTACTTCAGACTCTGAGAGCCAGCCAGTTGTATGCTAAGTTTTCAAAGTACGAGTTTTGATTGTATTCAGTCACTTTCTTGGGGCACGTTGTATCAGTAGAGGGCATTCAGGTAGATCCTAAGAAGATTGAGGCAGTTCAGAACTGGCCTAGACCCACTTTAGCCACGGACATCAGGAGTTTCTTGGTTTTGGTGGGCTATTACCGTCGATTTGTGGAGGGGTTTTCATCTATAGCAGCCCCATTGACCAGGTTGACCCAGAAGGGTGCCCCATTCAGATGGTCAGACGAGTGTGAGGTGAGCTTTCAGAAGCTCAAAACTTCTTTGACTACAGCTCCGGTGTTGGTGTTGCCCAAAGGTTCAGGATCTTATATGGTATATTGTGATGTGTCCCGTGTTGGACTCGGTGCGGTATTGATGCAGGAGGGAAGGATGATTGCATATGCGTCACGGAAGTTGAAGGTTCACGAGAAGAATTACCCTGTCCATGACTTAGGGTTGGCAACTATCCATGACTTAGAGTTGGCAGCCATTGTTCATGCGCTGAAAATTTGGAGGCACTATCTTTACGGCGTGTCGTGTGACGTTTTCACGGATCATCGGAGCCTTCAGTATTTGTTCAAGAAAAAGGATCTCAATTTGATCAGAGGAGGTGGTTGGAGATATTGAAAGGCTATGATATCACCATCTTGTATCATCCCGGGAACGCCAATATGGTAGACAATGCCTTGAGTAGAAAGGCAGCAAGTATGGGCAGCATTGCGTTCATTCCAGTCGGTAAGGCCGCTTGCATCAGATGTTTAGACTTTAGCCAACCAGTTTGTGAGGTTGGATATTTCATATCCCAGCTGTGTTCTAGCTTGTACAATCGCTCGGTCTTCTTTGTTTGAGCGAATCAGAGATCGGCAGTATGACAACCCTCATTTGTTGGTCCTTAGGGACACAGTGCGGCACGGTGGTGCCAAGAAGGTTACTGTTGGAGATGACAGAGTTTTGGGATGTAGGGTCGTGTTTCTATGCCTAATGTGGATGGACTTCATGACTTTATTCTTGAAGAGGACCACAGTTCCCGGTATTATATTCATCCGGGCGCCGCCAAGATGTATCAGGGCTTGCGGCAGCATTATTGGTGGAGGAGGATGAAGAAGGATATAGTTTCTTATGTAGCTCGGTGTCTAAATGTCATCAAGTAAAGTATGAGCATCAGAGACCTGGTGGTTTGCTTCAGAAAATAGAGATTCTTGAGTGGAAGTGGGAGCGTATCACTATGGATATTTTTGTTGGACTCCCACGTACTCAGAGAAAGTTCGACGCAGTTTGGGTCATTGTGGAAAGGCAGACTAAGTCAGCGCATTTCATTCCTGTGGCAGTTACCTATTCTTTGAAATGGTTGGCAGAGATTTATATCTGCGAGATTGTCCGTCTTCATGGCGTGCCTGTGTCTGTCATTTTTGATTGAGGTACGCAGTTCACCTCGAACTTTTGGAGAGCAGTACAGCGTGAGTTGGGTACGCGAGTTGAGTTGAGCAAAGCGTTTCATCCTCAGACGGACAGACAGTCCAAGCGCACTATTCAGATATTGGAGGATATGATTCGCGTATGTTTTATAGACTTCGGAGGATCATGGGATCATTTCTTGCCCCTTGTAGAGTTCGCCTACAGCAATAGCTACCAGTCGAGCATTCAGATGGTTCCCTATGAGGAATTATATGGTAGGCGGTGTCGGTCGCAAGTTGGGTAGCTTGAGCCAGGGGAGGCTTGGTTGTTGGGTAAATACCTAGTACAGGATGCCTTGGATAAGGTCAAGATTATTCAGGATCGACTTCGCACAGATTAGTCCAGGCAGAAGAGTTATGTTGACCGTAGAGTTTGTGATGTTTCATTCATGGTCGGGGAGAAAGTATTGCTCTGAGTATCACCCATGAAGGATGTAATGAGGTTCGGGAAGAAGGGCAAGTTGAGCCCTAGGTATATCGGGCCCTTTAAGATTCTAGAGAGAGTGGGAGAGGTGGCTTATAGGCTTATGTTGTCACTGGGGTTATCAGCACTTCATTCGGTGTTCCATGTGTCCATGCTTCAGAAGTATCACAGCGATCCATCCCATGTGTTAGATTTCAGCTCTGTCAAGTTGGACAAGGATTTGACTTACGAGGAGGAGTCGGTGGCTATTCTAGACTATCAGGTTCATCATTTGAGGTCGAAGAGTTATCCTTCAGTCCGAGTGTAGTGGAAAGGTCAGCCCGTCGAGGCAGCTACTTGGGAGTCCGAGTCGGACATACGGAGTAGATATCCCCACCTTTTCACCAGTTCAGGTACTTTTCTATGTTTGTTCGAGGATGAACGGTTATTTTAGAGGTGGAGAATGTGATGACCTGATAGATCATCTTATATTTTAAAATCAATTTATGTGATCCGAAGCATTAAATATCTTGTTTTAGCCTTCCTGGATTTGTGTGTGCAGTCCGGGCATTTTTTCGGAAAGCTTCTATGTGAAAAACTGAGAAAAATATGAAATTTTGCCTTATTCACTTGAATTGGTGGGTCCGTGTCATGATTTGGGACTTGGGTGTATGCCCGGAATCGAATTCGGAAGTTCCTAACCCGAGTTATCGCATTTTATAGAAATTTAAAAATTTAAGGCTTAATGAATTCGAAATGGTTGACTAATGTTTGACTTTTGGATATCGGGTTGGTATTTTGGTTCCGAAGCCCGATATAGGTCCAATACTATACTTATGACTTGTCGGTCAAATTTGGTGAGAAACAGAGTTGGTTTGACGTGATTCGGATGTCCGGTTGTGAAAATAGAAGTTTCAAAGTTTTCTTGAAAATTTCATTTGATTTGGTGTTCAATTTGTAGTTTTAGGTGTTATTTTGGCGATTTGATCACGCGAGCAAGTTCATATGATGTTTTTAGACTTGTGTACATAGTTGGTTTAGAGACCCGAGGGCTCGGGTGAGTTTCGGATAGGCTACGGAGTGAAATTGGACTTAGAAAATGTTGTTGGTGTTTCAGTTCTGGTGCAAGCTTTTGATCTCGCGGCTTCGCATTTGTGACATCTGATGGGTTAGCATTTGCGGTCTACTCATCGCATTTGCGAAGAGTAGCTGGGCCACATGTTTTCGCATTTGCGAACATAGCTTCGCATTTGCAAAGGGGGAGCTCGGTATGCAGTGATCGCAAATGCTATCAATGGGTCATATTTGCGGAGGGATCAGAATTCGCATTTGCGAACTATTCTTCGCATTTGCGTAGAAAGCAGGGGTGTGATGATCTTCGCTCGCAAATGCAACATTTGCAACTGATCAAATCTGACTTAGACGAAATTTTTGGTTCATTTTTCAAATTTTCAAAACCTAGAACCCAAGGGGCGATTTTTCCAAGATCCTTTCTTCTCCAAATCCTTGGTAAGTGATTCTAACCTAGTTCCTTTCAATCTTTCATTACATTTCACAAGTTTTCAACCTAAAATCTAGAGCTTTCATGGTGGAATTGGGGATTTTTTGGGTAGAAATTAGGGATTTGGTAAATTGGGGATTTATACCTCAAATTGAGGTAGGATTCCAAAACAAATTACATAACCGGGCTCGGGAGTGAATGGGTAATCGGGTTTTGGTCCGAACTTCGGGATTAGACCAAGCGAGCCCGGGGGCTTAAAAATTCTCTAACGTTGGCTTGCCTAGCAAGTGAAATGTTATGCGCCATCACGGTCTCGAAGATGAGAATTCTGAGTCGTAACAGTAATTGAGAACCTAAATAAGTATGAACGCTAAAAGCAAGACCATTTAAATATACTTAAACTAATTCCTTAAATATATTTTCTCTACACAAATATAAAGAAAAATATAATAAAAAAGAAAACCTAAACTATTTTTATTCAACAAATAGAAAACCAAAATAGTGCAAAAAATTTTAGGTAATCAACCCCCTTTGCCCTAAATAAGCAAGAAATTTTATAGTTAAAATGTAACAAACATGTACTTATGTTAATAGGAAATAATAGGTATTCGGTAGAATAATTAAGGTGTACACAAATTGACTTAGAGTGAAAGAGCAAAATAATATGCATGGGAGCATGGATGCAAAAAAAGTAGTCATGTAATACTAGAATTACTTTCCTTGTGTGTTCATTTGTCGACGAATATCGTCTTTTTTTTGTTTCTTTTGTTCAACTTTGAACTGGAGCCAATTGATGATTTCGAAGACTAAGAAGATGAAAATAAGAGAGGCAATAACTGCGATGTAGGCAGGTCTCCACTTGTCGTCTTCTTGCATTATTTTTATCCCTTTGAATATGTTGACACAAATCACTGTGAGTAATGCATACCCTAGAGAATGATGGTATATACTCCAGTATATGTGAAGTTCATCGTCCTTTTTGGGTTTTAATCTCAGTGCCAGCGTCTGTATATAAAATTAACCAAATGATTAACTTGATATTTGACAAGTTGCGGTGATAGGATATTTATCAAGTAAATTCAAAAAAAATAAAAAATTAACATGCAAAGAAGTCTTGGAAATTCATCATCTAATATATATACATAAGAATGAAATTGAACATTATATACATAATTTAATTTTCCGACGAAAACAATTCGAATGAACCCCATCCACCCCTAATTTTGGCCATGCGTTTTTGGTGTATATCATGGATTAAGTTAATGAAATCACTAAACTTCAACTAGGAGGAACATAGAATGCATATTTCCAATACTAAATTTATTTGAATCCTTTCTCTACAGAGGTTTTATTAGAAGTATTTAACTTATATAAAAGGGCATGTAAAATAGTAACTTTAAATGGAGTGATTTGGGCAATGAAGAGAAAAATATTAACCTACACATGGTGTTCACACGAAATATATCAATTTATCATAGTTATGTGATAGATTCATATGAGAGTATATGTTCTTAATTTTGAGATGAGAGTACATACACTATTAATAAACTATGATTAAGTGTAAAAGACTTTGTTAAACATTTATAAAAAAATTGAAGCATTCTATCCGTAGGTGAATGAAAATTAACAAATATAATAATTTCTAGTTGATCATGAGGAAGAGTACACTCGGTAATGTGATTGTAATTCTCTTATTCGAATACTTATTGTGATAACGAATATTCCATTTAAAAACTAAAACAACTCTCTACTTGTTTTTTGTAATGTATTGATAGATTTTGATGTAAATATTGACCGCAAATAAAATAAAATTATTCAATAAGTTGAGAGAGAGAGAGAGAGTGTGTGTTACTTGTAGGGTGGCAAATATGAAGATGAAGATGCCAAAAGCTCCATGTTTGGGAAAAGAGTAATATTTGGAAGAAATTCCAAGCCATAGTCCAAGCCCCCATCCAGTTGCACCAATAATATAACCACAGGCTTGACATGTCTTATGAGCATGTTTCCATTGATCATGTCCATTCCATTGTATTGGTCCCTTTTTGAAGTACCTCGCTATTATCACCCCAATAGGCAGGATTAAACCCCAACCAATAATGTTAAATATTCCATGAGCCTGAAAATAGAAAAATAACTAAGCTCAAAAAAAAAAGTAATCGAAATAATTGTCCGATGTATTGTTTGTGTATAATATGTGTAGAATCGTGTATAATCTATGTATATCGGCTAGGAAAAGTAAATATTGAATTCGGCCGACAATTTATGTAAAAAAAAAACAAAAAAATAATCTTTTTACGTTGTTTTAAACAGCTAATCGCGTTTCAACATCTAATAATATATACTTTATATGTTTGGTATATGCATGAGAGACCCATTACAAAATTTGGATTTTAGATACCGATGTGTTAATGCTTCCGAAATAAATGGAAATTATGATATGTGTACAAGAAAATACAATTAAATAATAATTGTCTAAGTAAAATATTGGTCTAAGTAAGATTAAATAATAATTAATTAAATGTATATGCCTTTAATTCCAAATTAGGGTCAGTTATATTAAAGTATGAGTACGTAGCTGAGAAAACAAATCATATTATGGCAATTATATATGGTGGGTTATCTCAGTATATTTCAGTGTTTGGTTGTGCATATTAACTAAATGCAGGATAGACTTTATATCAATATCATGGGAAGGAGCTAAGTTAGGTGGGCGAAAGGAGATTCAGTCGAATCCCTTCACTCGAAAATTACACTATTTATATAAGGTCAATTTTTTTCTCATATACATATATTAGATGTTGAATTCTATTAACTTCTTTGTGTGTCTACTTTTGAAATTTTTTGAACCCCTCGATGAAAATCAAGCTTCCTTCACTAATTATGAGATATTTATCCCACGTAGAAGATGGAATTATAATCTGAGTTATAATCCCAGAAGTATAATCCTGGGATAACTTGTTTTGGACCAAACGATCCTTCTGTCCAATAGTTTCAAGGCTGCATGCATGCATGCTATGAAGAATGACAACTAGATAAGTGGGATTAGTAATATACTAGAAAATAAGGCAGAAGTTAAGATCATGCAGATTTAAATACAGTAATTAAGGAGTAATTGTAACACCCCATACTTTAGACAGAGTCTTACATCGGCAAAATACAAGAGGGATGTTGGATGTATAAGTTAACAAGCCTTAGACCCTAGTGACGCATTTTAAACCTGTGAAGGCCTACGCCCCAAGCGGACAATATCACTAGCTGGCTGGGTTGTTACAAATGGTATCAGAGCCACTCTTGTGTCAGCCTTGCCGATGGTGGGTCAGAGTTCAACTGAGTTTAGGCAAATCCCGGTTAGGCGGGATAAACCTCAGTGCTGAGTCTAGGCAAATCCCAAGTGGTGCGGCAAACTTCAGCGAGAACACTGAGTTCTGGGGTGTATGTAACACCCCAGACTTTAGACAGAGTCCCACATCGGCAAAACACAAGAGGGATACTGGATATATAAGTTAAACCTTAGACCCTAGTAACGCGTTTTAAACCCGTGAGGGCCTACACCCAGAGCAGACAATATCACTAGCTGGTTGGGCTGTTACAGTAATTAAGGAGAATAATCCAAAGATAATTTGCTGGGCTTACAGTTCTTGCATGATGACGTTTAGCAGCTCTAATACTTAGAGATTTGCCAGTCTTCAAATCAATGGTCTCCGTGCCATCATAATTATGGAGAGTTTTATCATGAATCTTGGGTTCCATTCCTGCTGCAACTTTTCCAACTTGCCAAACATGATTAATTCTTGAAACACTAACTGATTGAGGAAGATGTATAGTGGCTTCTATTATGTGATAATTAAGATAATCCAGAGAACTAAACCTCAATTTGCTTACATTCAAATCAATAGGAGAAGGCAACAATTTGCACTCTATTTTGATATATTTTGTGACATTGTACTTGTCTCCAAGAAATGAACCATTTGTCTGCTTGATACCAATAAGAGCTTGAGTCCCCACCATTCTTGGTTCTGGTCCAAAGTTCAAACCCCAGGCTAGCCATCCCGTTTCACTTTTTAATGTAGCTCCCACCATTACCTGGATCACATTGGCAAATTCAGAATTTATAATTAGTCAACAGTGACAGAATTAGTGACAGACCCAGAATTTTGTGCAAGCGGGTTCAATCTTAGAAGTACATAGTTTTAGTCGTTAAATATAGTTGTCAACTGGGTTCAAATAAAATATTTATACAAAAATTTACGCAGCTTTATAATCTTAATTTATACATATAAACAGTATTATTTTTTAATGAAGCGGGTTCAGTTAAACCCACTTGCCACCACGTGTGCCCGCCACCGGACAAAACCAGGAATTCTGACAAGGTATTTCAAAAAAGAAAAAAAAATGTCACATTTGAGATTTAAACCACAGCCAAACACGACTTTTGAATCATTTGTACTATTAGGGCAGCCTGGTGCACTAAGCTCATACTATGTGCGGGGTCTAGAGAAGGGCCGAATCACAAGGGTCTATTGTACACAACCTTACCCTGCATTTCTGCAAGAGGTTACGTTGTTTCCACGGCTTGAAACCCATGATCTCCTGGTCACATGGCATCAACTTTACCAGTTATGCTAAAGCTACTCTTGAACTGCTATTCAACAAATTTATGTATATATATATTTGTAGTGTAACTAATTTCCGGCAAAAGGAGTTCAATTACACAATGTTAGTGTGGGCATGTGCAAATTCTCCCAATTTGTGGCCTACCATACTATCCGTTATATAAATTGGCAAATGCTCTTTTCCATTATGGATAGCAATAGTATGACCGATCATTGTGGGTATAATGGTAGATGCCCGGGACCAAGTTACTATTATTTCTTTTTCTGCTTTTGTGTTAAGCTTATTAATTTTTTTTAATAAACATTNTAACCAGAGTCATTCTTTGATAAACGATCACTATGAGTCAGACTCAATAGAATTTGATCAATCCTATTTTCTGTCGTTAAGGTGGAGAACTGAACCAAGAATTCTCTTTCTTCATCATCAATCGAATCACTGTTCGCGACCCAGGATTCTATTTTATCATCAATCCAATCCCCGTTCACGTTTTTTCTTTTTCTTATCAATGAATAGATCTCTTTACTTGTATGACTTAGATGTCTCGTATTTCTCGAAAAAGTGATTCGATTGATGGGATTTGGTATGAGATCGATGATCTCGATGAGATTGATATTCCAATCTTTCTTCTTAGAACGTATTGATTTGACCCCATAAGCGGGACCAAGCATGTTGCCGCCAGAAGCAGAACCCCCATTTACAAATTTAGTCTAATATATAATCACAAGCATAATATATTTTTAGTGTGCATATGCTTATGATCGAGATGAAAGTAATGGGTTCAGTTTAACCTGAAGGATTTGAGTGTTGTTCTCGAGATTCCATGCAAACTCAACTCCATTGCTACGTTCATATCTCTTGCATAACGTTAGATTTCTGCTGACGGCTTCAGACCAGAAGTCATCACTGCAACGATGAGCATGAATTGTAATTGAAAATAAAGACAAAAGGAATATTGAGTTTGAGACCAAAAATATTAAACAAGATGGAGACATCTTCACTTTTTTTTTCCCTCTTTGTTTTTATTGACTTTTTTTTTTTTCCTGTTTCTACCTCAAGGTATATATATATATAAAAGGGGGAAAGAGGAAAATTTAACTTGAGCATGCATCCATGAGTTTTTGCATGGAGTCAGAAAAATTGGAGTTAAAAAGAAGTAATGTATATGTTCTGTTTTCTTTATTCATTTTTCTTCACCTTTTGGATAATCTCTAAGATTCTTTTTGGGAACAAAATATGAGAGGCTAAAAGCAGTGTTTTAATTACTCTTCCTAGATACTTACTTTACTCCTCTTTTTGTTGCTTTTCTTGTTTCTAATGCTTTTACCAAAGTGAGACGCTTCACACTTTATTGTATACTCCTTCAGCCTTAATGTGTTTCAGGTAGGGGTGTATATGAACCGGGTTGGTTCGATTTTTATCAAAACTAAACTAAACCAATTATATCGGTTTGGATTGGTTCGATTTTGTCGAGTTTTTCGAGTTTTCGGGTTATTTTGTTACATGAATATTATTCGATTCTTACTTTGTTATATTTATAGATAAAGTTTTGATAAGTGAATATATGTTTAGTAAATATTGAAAAAATTGACAAACATATGATCTATTAAAATATTCCAATGAGAGAATTTTGTTAGTAACACATGATAGTTATTTTCTCAATCGCCTATCAATAATTTTCCGTCAATGTACGCTTTCAAGGTTAACACATGAGAGGATCCAAAATATTTCTACATTTTTTAAAGAAAATTCAATATAAAGTCTTAAAAATATATATAACAAAATTATATACTTATATATCGGTTTAGTTCGGATTTTTTTAATCAATACCAAACCAAGTCAAACCAAACCTAGTCGAATTTTTTAATCGATTTGGTTTAGTTTTTCGGTTTGGTGCGATTTTTCGGTTCGATTTGAACACCACTAGTTTCACGTGACTTGTATTTTAAAAGATAGATAATTGGTTTACGCAAAGGAGAAATGATAAAGTATCAGATCTGTGACGGATCCAATTCGTCTTGCATTTGGTTGCAAATTATACTAGATCCTGTAAGATAACGAGCATTTTCAAGAGAATGAATGTACATATAATCCACTAAATTAATATTGATCAAAGGCATAATGAATGCACCACCCACTGGCTTAAATTTTTGAATCCATTTGCCTTTGAATAACTCGTTTTCATGATTTTACTATGGGTTAGTTGTTGAATAAGTAAGAATGTAAATTATGTTAAGGTACACAAAATGAAAAGATGTCAAATTCTCTTTATGATTGTGTATTTTAAATATTCAGCTTAAATAATACTCCCTCCGTTCCAGTCTATGTAAACCTATTACCAATAAAAGAAAATATTTTTGTGATAAGCCCCGTCCCTGGTCAAAAATATAGTGAAATAACCTTCCCTATTCTTTCCCCGGACCCTGCTACTAAGAAAGATGTTCACTTCTTAAGTTATACGTAGGCGGGAACAGGGGAAGGGGTCATATCTAAAGCTAAAAACAATTTAGCTAAACTTACAACTCTATCATTAATGAGAAGCTTTTATAACCACACAAATACTCTGGACCCCTTTTTGACTCGTTTAGGATCACAAATTTCAAAAGTCTTCATTTTTTTCTTAAACTTCATGCTCAGTCAAACAGGTTTAGGAACGGAAGGAGTAATAAAAAAAAGTATCTTAAGAGGTCATCATTGAGCATACTGAAGTCACACAAGCAAAAAGGTGTCAAATGGCATGAGAAAAAGGCTCACATAAAACATCAACATTCTGTGACATGGCTTGTTACAAATGCTGGTTCTGGAATTTGAAACAAATAAATTCTCTGTTTCTGAAATTTGAATAATGTTACCAATATCACAAATTTTAATTTTAGAAGAAAACAAAACTGATTAAGCAACATTGCTCAAAATATATGTTAATAGGATTTCTGATTTGAAGACCAGAACCATTTTTATCCTTTTTTTTTTTGCACAAGGCAAGAACCAATTCCTAGAGCTGCACAAATAGTTGACCCTTTTGAGAGCAGGACTTTTCCTTGGCTAAACACTTATGTTGGTTGTTTTGTGACTTTAGCTTTTAACAGAAGACAAAAACACCCTTGTCCGATGTGATCATCCTTTTTGCAGCAGCAGTGCCAACAATCCTCTCAAGCTGAATTCAAGTGGAAGTAAATTACGCGGTAAGAACAATACAAGGAAACCAAAACACTTGGAAGAAAATTTAAGAGACAGTACGTTGATAGGTCGAGCATGGAAAAAGGTCGAAACCATGCATGCAAGATATGAACTCATAATTATGTATGAGGAATTTGAAGTCATACCCGAAGCTGGTCAAAACGAGAAAATAGAACAGTGCAAGCAGACCCTTGTAGCATGTTTACAACCTGCAGAAGAAATGAAATAGATCACTAGGTAAGACTTGCGCTCGTGTGAAACACCATATTATCCTAATTGGAGAGTTGAAGTAGAGATGATCACCTCTGGGTAAAATTCTTTCCGCTCTGGAAGTGAATATATGATCAAGTTCTGGATGCCACGTATCTAATTCCAAGGACAAGTTGAGAACACACAAAAATAATTATTATTACGCAAACATTAAATAGAAAAAGGCAGATAATATCTTTTAAGAGGAATTTACGGATATAAAACCGATAATTTTGAAAGAAGACAAGATCAATACCAATACCAAATGGCTGCGTAAATGAGAAGAAAATTGGCAACTATTGCACGATACTGTTTAAGTACATATGTTATTAAGAATATGATATGCAGAAGGAAATGCAGTATTCTTCTTTTATCTTTTTGACACCAGAATCCCCAGACTTCTCGCTATTCTTTTTATCTTTTTAATACCAAAGTGAGCAGTGGCCAAATGACCTCTTGACTGCTGTACTAATCAACATTTTCCTTATGTGGCAAGTCTACTAGATCAGGAATTTAGCCCCAGGAAAAAAAATATGGTACTTCCCTTAGAAGCACTACTAGTTTTTCCCTTAAACTACAGATTTGCAAGGGTAGAAAAAATCCATAATTCCATCAAAGAATGCTCTTGTAAGCAGGACAAATAGCAGAAAGTAAGACAACATGAATAGCACTGAAGATAGAGAAGCATTCTTGTGAGCAGGAAAAAGAGTAGAGAAAGTAAGGAAGCGTAAATAGCACTCAAGATAGAGAACCTTGTATCGATGATAAAAGTGAGCTCTTTCGGTGTAAAGCATAATCTTTTTCGTTCCGTTGAAAAACCACACTCGTGCACGAGATATATCTCTCTGCTCAGTGTACCTAGAAGCAAAGGCAAACAACTGAACCTTAAACCAGAACAGCATACTCATATAAGAACAAGTACACACTTGGATCACAAAATCCGATTTCATACAATCAGAACACAAGACTGTTACTCACTCTCCCAACAGACAAAAGGATGCCTCTTGTGACTTCAAAAAGTTCCTTACTCGGATGAACTCAAAGTAAGAGCTAATAAATAGCATTATACCACCCTGCAGAACACAAAAAGTAGTTAAGCAAAGACCATCTCTCATACAGCTGAATGCTTAGGAAAACTGAAATTGTTTCTCGAGCTCAGAAGAACATACCTGGATGGAATCCTTTATCTTGGGGAACACCTGAAATAACAGACTTCATCAGTGTGAGATTTGACCATACACCAATAGTACATCACAACTGTAAGACCAACTGATTTGATGATGATATTAACTTTAAAAAATCAGGTTACACGTGTAGAAGGGTATGTGGTTATATAGTTATGCCATATGAGTTTACATAGATCTCGGGCTACTGATTTATTGCCTCATTTGACTAGATGCTCAAATTATCACATGTACAGATTACGAAGAACGAGTGTATAATTCCGTAACTAATGAGGAAATCACAATACTGAAGAAAGGAGACTTGGTCTCTCTTTACATCAAGCACAATAGTACAATGCAGGTCATAGATAGGTTAGATAAGATTAGGAATGAAGATATCCAGGCTAAGGTGGGGCCCATGGATGACAAAATGCGGGAAGCAAGCTTAGATGGTTCGGGCACGTGCAGAGAAGAAGCCTTGACGCCCCGGTTAGGAGGTGCGAGCGGTTGGCCTTGTAAGGTATGAGAAGAGGTAGAGGGCGGCCTAAGAAATATTGGGGAGAGGTGATCAGGCAGGACATGGCGCGACTCCAGCTCACCGAGGACATGACCTTAGATAGGAAGGTTTGGAGGGCAAGCATTAGGGTCGTAGGTTAGTAGGTAGTTGAGTGTTTTTCTTCCTCGTAAAGGGTGTTAGGCTAGTTTATAGTGTCTTGCTTTAGTTTGTTAGTGGTACTTGTTGTGTTTGTACTGTTTTCTGCTCCGATTGCCTAGTACATTTCCATTGTTCTGATTATCGATACTGCCTATTCCATTTATTTTTCTGATTCTTAGGTTGTTGGCACTGTCTTCCTAAAGTATGTGGTTGTTACTGTTCCATTGCCCTTTTTTTTTATATCTCCTTATGCCGAGGGTCTTTCGAAAACAACCTCTCTACCCCTCGAGGTAGAGGTGAGGTCTGTGTACACTCTACCCTCCCAAAACCCCAAGCGTGGAATTATACTTGGTTGTTGTTGTTGTTGTTGTTGTTGCAGGTCATAAATAGCTCGGGAGACAAAGGAAGAAATGTGAGCTACCGAGATTATATTGGATAAAAACTTAGTTTATATGTACCATCAGATTTGAAAGTTAAACAAAGATTAGGGGCATTTATACAGATACATGCCCATCCAGGGGGGCTGTGTGGGGGGGGGGGGGGGGGGGGGCAAAGAATCAAGTGCTCTTGACGTACTCTAGCTTCATCACCAAAAAGGAGCAACAGTTACACTTGCGATATAAAATAATAACAAGGTAAAATATAGGATCTAAGAAAATTAGAGCCTAAAGGATGAATCATTTGACAGCTCCATAACAGCAGAAACAATGGAGGATTAGACAATGGGAAACTGTACCTATGTTAACTCGAAAAAACTACGATCATACAATTTGGGTTCTGTTTGACTTGGATTATGGAGATTATTTCTTAGTGCTCAGATAACTGATATTCGATTAGCGAACATTAGGTTTATCTGCACTTCCATTATTTATTTATTTTGGGGTTTTGAGG
>ML395178.1:0-39360 GCA_005239525.1 Nicotiana knightiana | reverse complement strand
GGGGGGGAGGTATTATAGTATTCGGACAAGCTGCTTTCCTTCATCTCGACCAGTCCACCAGGCCTACTACAAAACACAAGCATAAGTGTCCAGTAAACCTGCCCACAAAAGCTGCAGAAAATGGGGTCACACTGAAGTTTGTTGTGAAGATTCAAATCTGGAGATCCTCTGTACTCCACCAAGCCACCCACAGTCTACATCCTCCATCCATTTTCTTTTTCATTTTTGTTTACTTTTTACTATGCCCAATTACATGTATATAAATATTGCACTTGGAACAATTTCAGTTTGTGCAAAGCTTATAAAATCAAATACATATATATAACAAACCCACAAGTATTTTGCCACAAAATGACATAGTAGCTGATAATGCAGTCTAGGACATCTCTAAACGGTTGATAATCTCTTTTTGCTCTAATATTACCACGATTAACTCAAAGTCATTACTCTACTTTTACTAATAACCAAATTCATTGCTCTACTTTAACTTCACCAAGTCACACCTAGTAGGAAACTTCAGTCAAAAATACGTGGTGCTATTAAACCACAACTTCAATGTGGAACCACATAACATCAGGAAACAAGTGACACAACCACTTTGATTAAAGAAAATCAGGTGCTGGAGTCACACTAATGATCTACCCTGAGTATTGCGGACTCTGATTGATATATCTTCCACAAGTTGTTGCAAAATAACTAAGAAACAGGCACATAGTTCTATCCACCAATCATCAAACCACAGGCAACAGACATTTGATATGAGCAAATGACCAAAACAAACTTGATTGGCCTTACTTACAGACGGAGAAAAATAATCTCTGCTTTGATGAATCAAAATCGGAGCCTCCAGACTTCTCATAGATACCTAACCAATGCTTGTATAGTGTCGGCTTCAGTCCATGAAATAAGAAGCCGTCTAGCTCCTGCAGAATAGCAATGCAACTTCTTGTATAGGAAGATCGTTGTGGAAAAGCAATGCATAAAATTAAAACAGTTCAACATAATGATGTAGCATAGCGCTGTGCAAATAGGTATTGTAAGGTTTGCCTCTACTCAGCAATGCAAACAAACGACATTCCTTTGTGAACCTAATACAGTCATCTACGGAATATGACCAAAGCTCATCCATTAAGCATAACAAAATATGGTCACAATACAACTCAATACAAATATAGGGAGCAATATTTTAGAAAAGAGAGTTCTTGATTGTCAATATCCTTAACAGGCTTAAGCTGTTTATCCGAAAAGAAACACACAGAACTCACACACAAGTTTAGACTAATGGATAAAAAGGAGAAATTCAAAAGAGAACTGCAGAGTAACTAGACGAGCACTACAATAAGTATTACCGCACCTTCAAGTTTGAAGCTTGAATTGAACACAAATAATTGGAATTGACAAGTATCTAAAAGAAAGGCAGATGCAAGATGAGAATTAACACCACATCCTAAAACAACCATAGAAAAAGTTGGAATCCCTGCCAGATGGACAAGAATTACAAACCTCTGGCAACAGCACTGTCTATGAAGTATGAACTACTTTTTTTTTTTTTGGGATGAACAAGAAATATGTCTGGGGCCAACTCTTAGGACTAATTGCAGCCTTGGAAACTCGGGGATAAGGGGCCCGTCCCTCTACCCTTCTCCAATTAAATGCCAGACCTAATACGCATGGTACAGGGGTCGAACATGTGACCTAATTTACAAGTCCTTCAGGCCACTTGAACTAACCCCTGGGGACGCACTGTCCATGAACTATTTTTCTGTTCCTTTTGAAAAATAGACAAATAAATCCAAGAAGATTTTAAGCAGGACACCACTTTAAAATCATTTGGACCAAAAATACTCTATAGATTTATCGCCAAATTTTCCACTAAATTGGATGTTAGGTCCGGCGAAGATATGTGTTGCTCCAACAATTCTGGAATGAATTAAGGAAAATCACAGACCACTATTTATTTATTTAACAGACTCATATTACTTGAGCATAGCCTGATAGACTTTCTGCCCAGAATATAAGAGATGAAAGAATGCAGAACTACAACAACCGAGTGCGAAGACATGTCACAGACTCAGAGTGCTATGAAGCAATCAACAATAGAATAAGGAAGCAAGCAATATGCAAAAAAAAAAGAAAAAGACAAAGCTACCTTAAGAAAACACTCGCCTGTCCCTCTCCACTTGCAATTTGACATGGCTACCACCCATTTGTAAGTCCATTTCTTTTTCTGTAGCATGTCAACTTCTTCTTTGGATAACTTGTGATCCAAATGAGAGTGAAATGAGCTGCATGCATGGAAAGAACATGTTAGGTTAAGAATTTTCATAACTTCTTCTAACTTATAAAATCTTTCCTCAGCCATCAACCTAGTACGAGCTTTGGATCTGGATCAGTCCAATTGCCTTTAGATTATTCTTACCCTATCTTCTCCTTCAAGCCAGGACAACGTTGAGGAGCAAGTGATACAACAAAACCCATCGCTAATGTGCACATTTCATGTGCAAGAATGTAGTTTAAGAGTAAAAGAAGCAACCGATACAGAATGACACATGATTCACTGCATCTTATCTGTGATGGATTGTCAATGAAGCATTTAGATATTTCCACTAATTAACTTTTATGATAAGTAGATGTTTGTATACTATAATGCTGTGTTAATATATCTTTTGTCCAATAGTCTTTTTCAGCCACCAAACATTTAAAGCAAGTGGACACTACCAAAACCAAAAACTCTCCCAGCTTTTTAAACTGAAACTCATAGCAATCTGGCAGTAATATTGCACAAGTGATGTACTCTGATTTGTCCCAAAAGGAAGAGACATGTGCATTATATCTAGAATTTAATCCAACAAAATCATGAAACATAAGCAAGTCAATTAAAACTAGTCGGACCTCGTGCTAGCACAAGCCCCTTTGGTAGGTTGACCATTTACTCTTAATTCCTGTTCTTCATCTGAACCAGAGGCCTCCGAATCATCCTCGTCAGTTTCGGTACCTCCAATCTGTCCCACGGGGTTACCCAGACCACCTCCATGTAGACTAGCACCAGGTTCGCTAAGTCTAGAAGCCTCACTATCACTGCCTATTTCCAAACAAAAAATTAGAAGAAAAAAAGGATAAAAGATCAGCTATAGAGTTAATTGTTCAAAACAGAATTTAAGATCAGCCATAGAGTTGACATTTCTGAAAGACCATTCATTTCCAATCTCACTTATATGTGTTAAAAGCCCCGGTCTCGCCCTAAACAACTTAGAATTAGAAATAACCATCTTACTAAAATATTATGGAATGTAAGAGCAAATAAAGAACATAAAACATTCAGCAATAACTTTTGATAACCAAAACATCAAGCAATAAGTTCACAACAACTAAGAGTAAAATGCAGAAATTCTCACTAGTCCTTAAGGCCTTACCTTCTTTTTCATCATCAGACGCACCATGAACTTGCTCAACATCATCTTCATTTTCTTCTGAGTCAGTGTTATATTCTTCTCGTTTTGTCCTACAATTGCACGCAATTCACAAACCATTATCATGATATGATCCCAGCAGCTTCATGGTTCCAAAATACATGAAAAGAGGAGATGACCAACACATGCTACAACTATTAGAATCTGTTGCTTCAAGAAGCTCCTAATAATCCAACAAAATTTCAGCAATCACAAAGAAACAAAGTAAATGGAGCGGAATCAATATTGTGGATTCATATAACTGGCCTCAACTATTGATGCATAGTTGTTGTTGTTTTATAAAGAGCATGAGCAATTATTTGCAAAATCATTATTACTTTATGGGTACCAATTCGACGCATAAAAAAGGTACATAAACAACACAATCCTCATGAATCATGATGCCTTGAAGCAGCAACAATTCTTAAATCACTGGCTTATCAAGCCTAACAGTTAGATAAGGTACAGAGAATGGAAAAGCAAAAATTCCTTCACATCAGAAAAGACTTCCTTTCCTAAAGTGCCTTATGTGGTGGATTATGTCTTGTTATTTTGTTTGTGTACCAAAGATGTCGACTTTGCTTTAATTCAAAGAATATAGAGCTCGACAGTCAACATCAAAAACAAACCAAATACACAAAATTAAAGTAACTCAAAACGTTCCATTTTGCTCCAACAAATAAAACCTGTGGTTGACAATTCAAGCAACCATCATCACAAGTATTTGATAGATACAAGCAACTTATTTTTTACCTCAATGACTCCAACAAACTGTCATACATTGTTGGCTCCTTATAATTCAAAACTTCTTCTTCTTGTTCCTTTTGTGCTTCAACTTCTTCTATCTCCGAGTTTTCTTCTCCTGAATCATCTATTAACCCACCAACCAAAAGAAAAAGATTAAAAAAAACGAAAACTTTGGGCAAATAACAGAACACAAACAAGGAAAAATCGGTTCTTTTTATTACTCTGATTATCCCTTTTCATATATCACAGCTATTAAGCAGTTTCTTCACTGTCATTTTCTCAATATCTTTCTAAATATTTCAAAAAAAAAACTCAAAACTTTATTTCCACGAAAGAAGTCTAGTAGTACACAACCACACTAATCTATCTACCGCAACCTTCAAAACTCGGGGATGATGAGCCCTCCACTCTACCCTTCTCTACTTAAACACCAAATGGACTTGAACCCCTCAACCTTTGCTAATTGAACTAACCCCTGGGGGCCATGTTTACAATTCAGTATAAATATATATTCTTTAAGAAACTATGCATAACCCCGAATTCTTTTTGCAATGGAGGGAGCACTTAAACTACATTTATGGTTTGAATGAGTTTTACCTGAGACACTTGGAGAGGGGCTTCTATTGAGGTTTTCTTCTCTACCAAATCGACCATTCTTCTTCTTCTTCATATTCGGGTTCTTTGTAAAAGGTTTCTGTTCAACTCTTCTCTTCATGCCTATATCAAATTTCAGACACGAAAAAGAAAAAAAACGGATAAGTAAAACAAAAAATTGCAAAACAAACAAAAACAATAATTGATATTGAGGAATAAACAACCTCGTTTTCTGCCAAATCGTTGGTTGCCCATTGTGCTGCAATTCAATGGGGAAAAGTGTTTGCTTCTTTTTCTGCTTTTCGAAGGGTTTAAGAGAAGGGTTTTAAGGTTGTCTGAAATTCTTGCGAATCTGGGTACCGTTTGATGAACCGGGTAAGATTTCGACCCCTTAGACGGCGCCTAAGGTGTTATTTGAACCGGGTTTTCCAAATTGGTTGAACTTCAAAGTGGGCTTTGTTGATGTGAGAAAATGGCGTAGCGTAGCCACAATTTAAGGTGGTATTTACTTTTTATCCAGCATTTTTAATGCCGAGCAAAAGCAGCCACTAGTATATTAAAATTAATATGAATAGACAGTGTTACCTTTTCCTTCCCAAATGAAAATACGCCATTTTCAAATTCATTCCTTACAGCTCTACTTCTCATTTTGCAATGGGGTTCTGGCATTTGTATGAGTGTTTCCATTATTTTCATATGTGAAATTCATTTTGCAACCGGGTAAGATTTCGACCCCTTAGACGGCGCCTAAGGTGTTATTTGAACCGGGTTTTCCAAATTGGTTGAACTTCAAAGTAGGCTTTGTTGATGTGAGAAAATGGCGTGGCGTAGCCACAATTTAAGGTGGTATTTACTTTTTATCCAGCATTTTTAATGCTGAGCAAAAGCAGCCACTAGTATATTAAAATTAATATGAATAGACAGTGTTACCCTTTCCTTCCCAAATGAAAATACGCCATTTTCAAATTCATTCCTTACAGCTCTACTTCTCATTTTGCAATGGGGTTCTGGCATTTGTATGAGTGTTTCCATTATTTTCATATGTGAAATTCACTTTTGAACAGAAGAAACGAATTGCTTAATCATATAAATTTTATAAGCCTCTCAATTTCTTTTGTGTCTGCTCTTAGGAGTTGAGTTGCATAGTCCATTCACTCATAATAATCACAGATGTGGGAGGGCGTGACTTTTGATTTTCTAAAAGAAGTGACTTTTAAATTTTCTTAAACAATAGATAATTAGGAAAAATAAGGTAAAAACACAAAAAATTGAGGAAAAAGATAATTGTGTTAAGGAAATGTAGTCCTGAAGCCTTGAAGTTAAGTTCAAAATTTAAGGACTTGTAGTCCTGAAGTTCAGTTCAAAAGTTAAGGACCTATTGTCCTTAACTTTTTAACTTGAACTTTTAAGTTAAGGACTGAAAACTATAAGTTAAGGACCTATTGTCCTTAACTTTTTAACTTGAACTTATAAGTTAAGGACCTATTGTCCTTAAGTTTTTAACTTGAAACTTTAAGTTAAGGACTGCTTGTCCTTAACTTTTTAACTTGAAACATGAAGTTAAGGACTGCTTGTCCTTAACTTTTTAACTTAAAACATGAAGTTAAGGACTGCTTGTCCTTAACTTTTGAACTTGAAACTTGAAGTTAAGAACCTTCAAACATGCGCAAGGGTATTTTCAAACTTGCGCAAGGACTTGTAACTGGGGAACTTCAGCATACGGGGCTGAAGTTCTCCAATTATAACAATAAAAACTTCAGCATACGGGGCTGAAGTTCCCCAGTTACACTGGAGGAAATTCAGCCCTAGAGCTGAAGTTTTGTCTTTGTAACTGGGGAACTTCAGCATACGGGGATGAAGTTCCCCATTTATAAAGACAAAAACTTCAGCATACGGGGCTGAAGTTCCCCAGTTACACTGGGGAACTTCAGCTCTAGAGCTGAAGTTTGTCTTTGTAACTGGGGAACTTCAGCATACGGTACTGTAACCTACTGTTGGCACTTCAGGTCGACCTCCCTAAGCGCCATAGCAGGTGCTATGCTGTACAGGCCTTCTGATGATTCGACTTCGGCCGTAGACGTGACGCTTGTTGTTATGGTGTCTTGTATACACAATCACGACTCAATTACCTTCTTGCCATTCCCTTTTTGAGGCCATTCTCACGTGGTCAGATTTCGAGCCATACAGTTAGTCCCTCTGCCTATTGGGGTCACCTTTGGGCGAGCACGATGGGCGGACCACGTTAATTCGAACACTTTGAGAAATCTGAGCGTTTTGGGCGATGGGCGAGCACCTCTCAGTGGGGCCACGATATGACATTTCGAGAGAGTCGTCAGACCAGTGCGTCAATTGAAATGACATTAAATTTGTCAGGTATCATTATGGCACACGTTCGTTGTGTGTCGTATCATTTCCCGCGCCTCTCCGGTTACTTTTGGAAAAAGGCAGCGCTTCGTTTCCCAAACTGGCGTATTTATGTCTCTATAAATAAAGGTGTCTCATTCGAGTGCAGCATTTCTCAAATCGTTCTCAAGAAGATATTAAAAGCATTTGCTCTTCCCTCCCAGTTCACATTTCGTTTTTCTCCGGTAATCCCTGTAACCGTTACCCTTCTTTTCTCTAAATCTACAATCTGTGTAATCATTCGAAGCGGTGGCCGGTATTTCCTCTATCCCTGATCGAGTCGCTGAAGCTCCGGTGCAGGAGAATGTCGTGCTTTCCCTCGAAGAGTGAGCGATTTTGGCGGAAGATGGGAGTTTTCCGACGGTAGATGAGGTAGTGCCCCGCCAGGGGAAGCCAAGGACAGACTTTAGCAGAGCCGCCGAAGATGAACCCAAATATGTGCTTTCTACGATGGATGTTGCGGCGCTCGCGACCTTCAAAGTTAAATGGAGAATCCCTGAGCATATCGAACTTGTCCCGACGGGAGGTGATATAGTTCACTTACACCGCCCAGGGTATTGCACGCTCTACGCATATCCTTTTATTATTGGGTACACATTCCCCTTTCCCTCACTGGCGGCGGACTTCTGCCACTTCTACGAGGTATGCCCGGCCCATCTCACCCCGTACATATACAAACTTTTCTTGATGCTCAACAAGTATGCGGAATTGGCTGACCGGGGGGTTTCTCTTCGACACTTGCTACATATCTTTGTCCCCAACTTTCACAGGGGCACCATGCTGCACATTCATCACTGAGGTACTAAGAGCATGGTGATCTGAATGGATGACAAAACCAACTGCCGCTTCTGGGAGAGTTTCGTCTACGTTCGCACGGAGCACATGGTGTCTAACCCCGTCGGGTTCCCTGAGACGTGGAATTTCGCCCGTAGGTCTTCTTTTCCTTTCTTACAATGTTTGTCGATTATTTTCCTTTAGTGATCTCGTTGCTCATTTTTATTGTTGCAGCCGAGAGACTACATCCTCCACAAGTTGCTGATATTCGCGAGTAGGTGAGCTCGATTCTGCCTCACATGGTGGGAATTCGCGCATGGGCTCCCTTCCACGAGAGGTTCGGGTGCAAACCTTCTGCCGGTAAGTCGCCTCGTCTTGGTCTTGGTTACTTTGTCCTTTGTGTTTTTTCTTTGCCTTATCTTTCCTTTGTCGGTCTCGTTGGCAGGTCGGAGAGGAACAAAAAAGGTGAGGCTCCCGCCCTTGCTTTCCGCCAGCCGGCTTCTGCGGCCATGCTCGCACTAGCGCCAGTTGTGGATGAGGGCACCCAGAATATTGCCATACCGTAGATCGCATCAGACACCACAATCCCCACGATTCATTCGACGGATAACCTTTCACAATGATGGAGAGGAGGAACCATCGAAGAGGCGGAGGGTGACGTCGGAGGGTATGCCAACTGAAGCGTCCTCGAGGGTTGATCCTGTTGCAGTGGCATTCGAGGCTGGAGACGACGCTAGCCCGGGAGTGGGGTTGATACTTGTTTCCTACGTGGAAGGGGCTGTCATAGTTACTTCGAGTGGACCATCAACGTCTTGGCAAGCTCGCGCTTCCTCGTCGGCTGATGAGAGGTTGAAAGGTGTGGTGGTGGATGATTACGAGTCCGACTCGGATGTCGATCCCGAGGACATGAGGATGTTCGAAGAGGGCTTTACCAGAGTTGACGTAAAGGCAGGAGGTCCTTCCCGTGTGCTCGAAATCCCATCGGAAGTTAACCTATTGGAGGATATGGTGGATTTGGTTCCCCAATTTGCCCTTTTGTGCTCCGCCGCCGAAAGCAGATCTCTTCGGGAAATTAGCAACTCTGGTCTAACGCGTGGCATGGACGGGATGGCTTTGAGGGTGAGTTTCCTTTTGTTACTTCTTTTGCTTTGTCTTTTGCTTACGCTGATTTTTCCTCTCTTGCTTTGTTGTTTTGTTCAGACTTATATGCTGGAGATTGAGAGTGCTCGTCGGGCTGAGACGCAGGCCTATGTCTTCTTGAAGATGGCTGCGAAATACCACCAGTATCACAATAGGTGTCGAGAGATGCACATACGGCTTAGAGCGGGTGGCGATACTCGGTCTCTCAGGGAGGAATTGGAGAAAAAGGACGAGGATCTGATGCGGTCTATCCGCAGATGTAATGAGATTGAGAGGTTGGTTAGAGTTAAAGACGAGGAGCTCGAGGTGGGCAAGGGTGTCGCGACCAAGTGCGAGGACCTTTAAGCGACAGTGTCATCTTTGCGAGCCAAGCTTGAGCAGAACGCCGCCAGAGTTACTGATTTAGTGAGGAATGAACTGAAAAGGTGACTGACTTGGAAAAGAAGGTGGTAGAATTGGAGAGGGCTGAAGTGGCCCGGGTGGCGGCTGTGGCGAGGGCGGCGGCGCTGGAAGATACAGTGCACGTCCTCGAATCCAAACAAAAGGTGGAGAGGGAGATGACAACGATGAAAGAGGCAAGTCTCGAAGAGTGGATCGACGAGCTTGAGCAGGATGCCTCGAATCTAGCGATCAAGTGGCAGCTCTTGAAGTTGAGAAGGCGCAGCTTCTAGCCCAGGCCCTCCGAGACGTGCCCCTGTTATTGTTCCCCGCCACTTGTATGAGGTATGGGTCCATGCTGAGGCCAAGCAAGATGTGTATAATGACTTACGGCGGCGGGAAATGTCACTGAGGCTGCCTTGAAGACACTCGCGTGAAGGCGCGCGAGGCTCGACTCGCCTGCGGCTATGATCCCGCGACATCGGAGGCTGATGGGGGTCCTGAGGTTGGAGATGAGCTTTCTTCCGATGACGGTAGTGCTGGCGGGGACGACGGTGGACATGCGGCAGAGTGAAATTTGTGGTCTTTTGGTACTTGTTCTTTTTTTTATTCATTCCTTAGGTGTTGTTCGTTGTTGTAATGGTTTTTGTTTGGGCGCCTATTTGTGCCTCTCGTGAAACGTTGTATGTATGCAAGTTTTGAATAATATTTTCTTTGTTCTCGGTTGTACGTCTCTGGCTCTTTTCTTTTTTTTCATTTTTTTAAAAGGGTTTTCAAACCCTCCCGTGATGAGTCCCTGTTTTTAAATCGGGAATTTGGCGGGATCGAAACTCGCTTCATTTGAGCGGAGTCTGGATTTTTAGCTGATTCGAGTGAAGTTGAATTTACTTGATTCGACGAGGTCGAATTTTACTTGATTCGAGCGAGGTCGAATTTGCTTGATTCGAGCGAGGCCGAATTTACTTGATTTGAGCGACGTCGAATTTTACTTGATTAGAGCGAGGTCGAATTCGCTTGATTCGAGCGAGGTCGAATTCGCTTGATTCGAGCGAGGTCGAATTTACTTGATTCAAGCGAGGTCCAATTTTCTTGATTCGAGTGAGGCCGAATTTATTTGATTCGAGCAAGGTCGAATTTACTTGATTCGAGCGAGGTCAAATTTGTTTTGGAAACTCGAGCGAGGTCGAGTTTTACTTTGGCGACTCGAACGAGGTCGAGTTTTACTTTGACGACTCGAGCGAGGTTGAGTTTTACTTTGGCGACTCGAGCGAGGTCGAGTTTTACTTTGGTGACTCGAGCGAGGTCGAGTTTACTTTGGCGTCTCGAGCGAGGTCGAGTTTTACTTTGGCGACTCAAGCGAGGTCGAGTGTTACTTTGGCGACTCGAGCGACTTCGAGTTTTACTTTGGCGACTCGAGCGAGATCGAGTTTTACTTTGGTGACTCGAGGAGTGGCGTAAGGGTATCGCGTGCTACCTTGCCTTTTATTGGAGTTTCATGCATTGGCTTATGCATGCACCGAGGTGAGTTCCAGTCTATATGGGCCCTTCACTGCTCGGCCTGGAGAGATCGTCGACGGGGCGGGCAGTGAATTTGTTGCTTAGAGGTTCATATGTGGCGACGTATATGGCCGGGTGAGTAGGTGTTGCATATTTTGTGACGAACACATAGGCGAGTTCTTGGTACCCATGTTCTACCTGCGTTGGGACGTCTTCGAGTTTGCCGTACAGTCCCTTGCTTATGGAGATTGTTTCTTAATATAGTCAGTTCGTTGCTCTATAGTATGGTGTATGTGGTTCTCCTCAGTTTGCCTGCTGCCGTAGGTAGGGATTTAGAGCCGTTGTCGGCAATTTTTTTTTGTATACTCGTGGTGAGCGTTTCTGCTCTTCGTTTCACACCTCTTTTGTAAAAGGAAAAGTGAGTTAAAGGTGTAAGGAACCATTTGTTACCTTGGTTGGCTGGTTAGCTGATGAATGAGGGAGATTGGTCATGTCTCCCTTGTCGGTTGCAATCTTTAGACCCGATGCCAGCTTCATATCCCGCCTCGTCGTTATTTGAGCGTGAGCGTTCCGTGGGTGGATGGTCTGTTCCACCCGTTAGGTCCTCGGGTTTGAGTTTTGGATGTTCCAAGGTAACAGTAACATAAGTTATACCACAAACGCACAAGTGAAGAACATTTTAACAGTAAGTTGTACAACAAGCATCGTCCTATATAGTAAGATTACTACGCGAGGGCTAACCGAGAAACACGATTACGGGTGCACTTGGTGTGTAAGTCATAGCTCCACTGCGATGGCTCATGCTCGCGAGACGCCAGGGTTGTTGTCGTGGCGTGACGTAGGCGTGGCGCATAAGCAAGGCATAACTCCAATTTCCGTGTAGGAATTTCATTCTTGGTTGGTTTGGTGGATCTAGAGGGAACTAAGACTTTGGCTAGGAAATCCCACAGACGGCGCCAAATTGTTTTACCAAAAAAAGTATTAACCTTTTCTTAACACAAATTAATAAGTGGAATAGCGGGTAAATCCTAATCAAAGATAATTAGCTCTAGATCGAAGAATATTTGGACGAGGAAAATCTGAAATAATGAAATTTGCGAAGCTATCAAGATTATAAAAGACGTCGAGTTGAAAATAATGGATTTACATTCTCAACTTCAACACCAATACAAAATCACTCTATAATATATGATAAATAAGAGCTAGAAGATATTTTGTTAACAACAACTAATTGCATTCTTATTATTCATGGTGGAGGTTACAAAGGAGTATAACAAAGTTGTGGACTTTTCCTTGAATCCCTCCTGGATTTCCCTTAAAGGGTTCTAAGAGAAGAAGAGAGAATTGGAAGAAAAATCCCCATCCCCTATCATTCTCTCAACCTGTATATATAATGTTGTTATCCCTTACCCAACGGTCCTTGACCGGTGTACTGTAACCTGCTGTCAGCATTTCAGGTCGTCCTCCCTAACCGCCATAGCAGGTGCTACACCGTACAGGCCTTATGATGATTTGACTTTGGCCGTAGCCGTGACGCTTGTCGTTACGGTGTCTTGTATACACAATCATGACTCAATTTCCTTCTTGTCGTTCCATTTTTGAGGCCATTCTCACGTGGTCAGATTTCGACCCATACAGTAACTACCTGACCGATCGTTTTGAGAATTTATGTCATGTTCGGCGGTATAAGGTCCTGAGAAGCTTCGTATTGTGTATATTAACTTGCGTGCATGGTCGAATTCAGTTACCGAATGATTCGGAGTCAAATCAGAAGAAGTATTCAAGTTTTGGAAGCTTAAGTGATAAGAATTGACCGGAAATTGACTTTTGTGTAAATGACTCCAGAATGGGTTTTGGATGATTCCAACAGCTTCCTATGGTGATATTGGACTTAGGCATGCGTCAGGATTTGGATTTCGAGGTCCATAGGGCAATTTGGAACATTTTGGCAAAAGTTGGAAAAATTGAAGTTTTGAAGGTTGAGAGGTTTGATCAAGAGTTGACTTTTGTGATATCAGGGTCGGAATACGATTTCGAGAGTTGGAACAGCCTCATTATGTTATTTGGGACTTGCTTTCAAAAGTTGACTTCATTCAAGGTTGATTTGATAGGCTTTGGCGCGAGTTTTAGAAGTTGGAAGATTTGAAAGTTTATAAGTTCGATGTTGTTTGATGTGATTTGAGACCTCGAGCGAGTCCGTGTTAGGTTATGGAACATGTTGGTGTGTTTAGACAAGGTCCCGGGGCTCGGGTATGTTTCAGATGGGATACTAGCCATTTTCTTCTATTTTGAACTGCTGAATCTGTCATCTGGTTTTCTCATTCGTGTTCGCGTTTGTTCCTCCGAGTTCATGAAGAGAAATTTTGGAGGAAGGAATATTTGATCTTCGCATTTGCATGCCTCCTTCCGCGATCGCGGAAGCCAGCCTTTCCCTTCTTCGCATTCGCGTTCGTCCTCTCACTTTCGCGTAGTTATGCCATTCCACCCTTCGTGTTCGCGTACTACTTCACGGGTTCGCGAAGAGTAGTTGTTGGGCCATCAAACTTTTCTTCTCCGTATTCGTGAGCGTGTTGTCGCATTCGCGAAGCATAAACTGGGCAGTACTCTTTCTTTTCTTCGCGAACGTGATTCTTCTTCCGTGTTCGCGATGCCTTAATGCCTGGGCAGCAGAATATATCTTCCAAATCGAGGGTTAGGCCATTTTTATCATATCTTGACTTGTAGAGCTCGATTTTGAGCGATTCTTTGTGGGGTTTTCAAGAAAATCGATTGCGTATATGTTCTTCACCTAGAATTTATTATATTCCATGATTTTATCGTGATTTTTATCATTTAATTTGTTTTTTGAGTTAAGGAAAATGGGAATTTTGAAGAAAACTTTCAAAATGAAAAGTCATGATTTGAGGGGCGAATTGATATCGGAATTTGATAATTTTAGTATGGTTGAACTCATATCGGAATGGGTGTTCGGGTTTTGTAAAATTTGTCGGGTTTCGAGGTGCGGGCCCGGGGGTCGACTTTTTGGTCGTCTTTTAGATTTTGATAAAGATTGAGACTTTATGATCCGAAATAGTTTCTTATGAGTTTTATTTGTGCTTTGAAGTTATTTTGGTTAGATTTGAGCCGTCCGGAGGTCATTTTGACCTGAGAAGTTCATTTTAGAGTATCGGTATGTCTTCTTTGAGATAAGTATCTTGCCTAACCTTGTGTGGGGAAGACTACCCCTTAGGATTTGAGTCTTCTATGCTAATTGTAGTCCGTGTACGCGAGGTGACGAGCACGTGCTCGAGCTTATTTGTGGAGAGTTGGACTTTTAGGGTTCTAGGTCCTTGTATTCACTGATTATGAAATTGTTTTTGTTATGATTAAGTTTCTAAATTACTAGTTTCACCCCTACCTGCTTTAATTGGAATTAATTGGTTCATGATTCACTCTTATTGCTTACTTGACTCTTATATGACTTAACTGAAGATTTTACCTCTTCTATTGCCATGCTATCTTTCCATAACTACTTATCTTTATTTGAAATTATTATTAGTATCTCTTCTGTAATTGTTTAGCATTAATTGTGTAAAGACCCGTAAAATTTTCTCGTTTTAAAATAATGCCCGAATGAGACCCCGAGTTGTTTTTACTGTGAAATTTTTTAAAACGGACCTAAATTGAGTAAAAAGTACCTCGAGACTTAAAGAATAAAATTTTTCAGAAAGTAGGTGTTATGCGACACACTATGCGATCGCATAACGTGTATGTGAACCGCATAATGGTCGCATACACGGGCAGATCACTGCCCCATTTGAGGTCAACTATGCAGTCCAATAGGCGATCCCATTTCAGTTCTGCGGACCGCATAGCTGTCGCATTGTTGCCTTTGACTTTGGGAGGGAAGTTATGCGATGCATTATGCGATTGCATAAGGTGTATGCGGACCGCACAATGGTCGCATACTTGGGCAGTGTGTTTCGAATTTTGGCCCATCTTGAGGGCCATTATGCGATCGGTTTTGCGGACAACATGTCAGGAATGCGATCGCATTCCTGACCGCATTCTTGTGTCGGGCTTCTATTTTACTAATTTTAACACCCGACCCCAGTTCATTAAAAAATACCCCTCCCCTTCATTCTTAACCATTTTTCTGAGATATTAGAGAGAGAAAAGAGTGGGTTCTAGAGAGAGAAAGTCCCAACTTCATCAAATTGGTCTTCCTTCATCACTCAAGCTTGGAACTAATCAAGTAGGACACAAATTTCTTCACTCTAAGAGGTAAGCTTCTACCTCATTAACCTTAATTTCCAGATTTTTGTTAAAATGAAACATGGGTAGGATAGTTCATAAAGATAGGGTTAAGAATCTTGCATGCATGTACCCAATTTATCATAATCTAGTAAAGGAAAATAGGTTGGAGTAACCTTTCACTAAAAAGGGGTTATTTAATCTGAAGGAACACCTAGTGTTTGATAGAAAGCTCAAATGAGTTCAAGACATGTTCATGATTCCTAATTCTAAGTTTAAATGTGCCGCATTGTGAATTAGATTGAAGGTGCTAGAAGGTCCGGTGATTTGGGATAGAAATTAAGGGAAAATCCCGATTCGAGTTATGTATGGCTAACTTTAACCTTTCTTGTTGGGTCCGAGCATACGGTATGTGTACCTTGTTTGAAAACATGTGAATTGATTGTTCAAATGTGTTGAGACGTAAGATTCTATTCTCTGATTGTCCTAGTTGATTGCCATACTACCGTGCTATATGAGACTGTGAAAAGTGTTTTGATGTGCCTATCTTATTATGTGCAAAGCTCGTAAATGCTCGAGGGTATCTATATGAAAGTATGTGTTAATGAATGAAAGAAGGTTAATGTGCCCAAGTGTGGGAATGTATATAATGGCTAAAGAAAATCGTGCGTTGTATGTAATGAAAAAGGGTACTGTGAAATGATGTGAATGAGTTGAACAATTATGGCAATACCTTGTATATGAATTACTACTTGGGGAGAATTATTGTGCCTTGGGTCCAAATATATGAATTGTGGACGTGAACTTATGATTCCTTGAAATGATAATTCTTGTGATGTAATTGTTTGTGGTTGTTGTTATGAAATATGATTGTCAGGTGGGATCGGGTTGCGCGCCGCAACACGAAGTAATAAGCTTGATGAGATGTGAGGTAATAAGGGTGGCCGAGGTAATAAGGATGGAATGTGATCATTATCACTATAGAAATGAAAAATCTGGGAAACTCTTGAATATGGTGATGCTAAAAGGGAAAAAGGAGAGATTATGAAGCTTGTTGATTTTGGTTGTTTCTTTCCACGTGCATTGGTTGATTGGTTCTACTACTTTCTCTTAAGTGTGTATTGTTTGATTGTACTTGTGATAAAGTTTGTTCATACATACTAGTTTTATTCCACAGTACTAACGTCCCTTTTGTCGGGGGCGCTACATCTTTTTATATGGATGTAGGTGGGTCCATAGCAAGTTGCTCAGCTCGCCGTTAGTGGTGCTTTCTCCTCATCCTTTCTCAGCTGTACTGGTGAGCCCCACTTCCTCTCGGGGCCATGTGTAGTTCATGCCATCTCCTTTTGATTATATTATGTATTGTAAGGTATAGCCGGGGCTTTGTTGCCGGCAAGTATTGTATAAACTCCTAGTACTCTTAGAGGCTCCGTAGACACTATGTGGGTGTATATATATATATTTTGGGCAGTGGTTGTATTTGCTCGTTATAGTGGTCCGTATTGGGAACTGTTGTATCTATTATGTATGTTTTGGGAAATCTAGTATAATAATGTAAAATGAAGAAAAATTGGATTTATTATGGTAATCACACACTTTTAAGCTTATCTTACTGTTTCACATAAATAATGGATGATATAAACACGGGGAAGCACGTTGGGTAGGAAAGGCAAATCAGGTTCGCTTGACTGGGGTCACCCGGCTGAGTGTCAGTCGCGTTCCTCGATTTTGGGGCGTGACAAATTGAGGTTATGATTATTTGTTGCTTATCCTTAATTGAATTTGTTATATCTCTTTCATAATTGTCCAACCTTAAAAGAAGTCTAGATATCCTATACCTTAGTTGACTTGTCCTTATTTGGAATTATTTGACCGGTGTTAGCTCCCATGTTGTCGAACTATGCATTGTGGGACCGTTGTTACATATCAATTCCTTCCTTGTTGAGTTGTTTTTATTATGACTAGCATTTTCTATTATGGATATTCCTTGTGAATTTGTTCTTCCGTTTCTTTGAGTTCTAGAATTTCTAAATTGATTTACTTGTCGTACTCTGGTATTTTATTGCATTGTTGATATTGTACTTGTTGTTGTGATGCACGAGGTTTCTGCAGTGCAGTTGTTATTGTGATGCACGAGGTTTTTGCCGTGAATTTGTTTTTATGGGGTTGCACGAGGTTTCTTCCTTGCTATTATTACTATTGATATTTGAACATAAGGTGTGACAAGGCGGGCTATATATATGTGGGTTGGGCATGTGGCGAGACAAGGTGAGAACATTATTATGCACGTGCGACGAGACAAGGCGGGCATTCACTTTATTTTTGCACACGTGGCAAGACAAGGTTGCTTGTGTCAGGAATTAATTTGTGATGACTTGTGATGGACTGGGGGCATTCTTGTTGTTGATATTTGTGTAGTGGTGCACTTACCTGTGTGAGTTCTATGTTGTGGAAAATTGTGAGAAACTACGTGCTGTCCTTTTCTTTTTCCACACTTACTAGCTGGCATGAACTATGTTAGAACACTTGCACAAGCATACACGTAGTTAAGCACTCTTATCGGTTAAGAGGATTCTTGATATTGTTGAGTATAGATGCACACCCTTGTTTACTGCCTTCTATGTGAGAATGGCTCTATTTGGCACGTGAGCCGTCAGTGCGGTTATAAAGTGTAATGAGAGCACAAGATGCCAAGTGTTAGGGTTCAGGTATTGGGACCC
Source organism: Nicotiana knightiana (assembly GCA_005239525.1). Taxonomy (NCBI): domain Eukaryota; kingdom Viridiplantae; phylum Streptophyta; class Magnoliopsida; order Solanales; family Solanaceae; genus Nicotiana; species Nicotiana knightiana. The sequence goes on along the minus strand of ML395178.1, from coordinate 21,425 downwards.
GTGAGTTGTGAATAGTCTGAGGTTCAGAACCTCGTGGAGTTTATTAGCTAAATCCTAGTGTGACAACGGTCATTTTGTTGAGTTGTTACTTGTCCTTTCTTTATCTGTGATCATCGGAGTTAGGTTGTGCTCCGTTCAATATTTTGTGTCATTATTATGGTGTTTCGTTGTTAATTGTTATTTTCCTTTCTTACTGCAATTACCGTATTAATTGTCATTTACGCGTAGTCTTTATACAGATATCGTACTCTGTTGTTCTATACTTATACTTGTTTAGGTTATTTAGTCTAGTAGGTGTCTTGACTTTTCCTCGTTACTACTCCACTGAGGTTAGTCTTGATACTTGCTGGGTACTGTCCTGGTGTACTCATATTACACTTCTGCACATTTTTGTACAGATCCAGGTATTTTGAAGTCAGTTGATCATTTGCTAGCTGTGCGGACTATTGCTATGGAGACTCAAGGTAAACCCGCTACTGCGTTCGCAGGTTTCGAAGTCACCTTCTGATTTTGTACTTACACTGTTTACTTTATTTCAAAACAGTTGTATTTATAAATTTATAGCAACATATGTAGAGCTTATGACTTGTACTACCGATTTTGGGGATTGTAAATTTTATAGAGATTTCTATTCCTTATTTTCAGAAGTTGGTTAAACACTGTTATTATTTCAATGAATGTTAGGCTTACCTAGATCCTAAGACTAAGTGCCATCACGACCTCTTCGGAGGGTGATTTGTGTCGTGACAAGTTGGTATTAGAGCTCTAGGTTCATAGGTGCTACGAGTCATAAGAGAGTTTAGTAGAGTCTTGTGGATTGGTACGGAGACGTCTGTACTTATCTTCGAGAGGCTACAGAACTATTAGGACAGTTTCACTTCCTTCATTCCTATCGTGCAAGTTTATTGATCTCGAAGTTTGAAGCTTTTTTCATTCCATTCTCTCACAGATGGTGAGGACATGAGCTGCAGTTATTGATGACGCTACCCCCCGAGCATGTGTCACTAAGGTCAGAGGTAGAGGCCAAAGAGGAGCACGTGTCGCAGCTAAAGCACGCACCAGAGCAGTAGTTGAGGAGCCGCCAGTAGCTCCGGTTGGGGGATATGTACTGGAGGTTCCTGCTATTACCCCCGGACTTCAGGAGACCTTAGAGCAATTCCTGAGCATGTTTGGTACATTGGCTCAGGCGGGGTTGATTCCGGTTGCACCAACTACTTCACAGACCGGGGGATGAGTTCAGACTCCCGCCACCCACACTCCAGAGCAGTGAGTTCATGTTGGTCAAGTTCCAAGTGTCATAGAGATACAACCTGTGGTTCCAGTTCTCTAACCACCTAGCCAGTCATTTTGAGCTCTAGTGCGTTGTTCAAAGTTTTGAGACCTTTAGAAGCTTTAGTTCAGGTATTATGACTTGTACGTGTGGTCAGAAATCGAATTTCGGGAAGTTCGGAGTTGAATTGGAAAGAAAATTCTCATTTTAGAAGCTTTAAGTTGGAGGAATCGACTAAGGTGTGATTTTTGAGTGAACGACCTCGAAATCGGGATTGGAAGGTTTGAATAGGTTCGTATGATGATTTTGGACTTGAGCGTATGCCTGGATCGGGTTTTGGATGACCCGGGAGAATTTTGACGTCTATTGTTGAAAGTTGGCGTTTTTGATGAATTTCATAAATTTGGGTTGGAGTGCATTTCAATGTTATTGATGTCCGTTTGGGATTCTGAGTCTCGAAATAGCTCTGTATGGTGATTCTGGTATTGGTAGCGTGTCCGGATGTGGATTTGGAGGTCCGTAGGTCATTTCGGGGTTATTTGGCAAAAGTTAGAAATTTGAAGGCTTTTGAGAAGTTTGACCGGGAGTGGACTTTTTGATTCGGGCTGTTTTGGACTGCTGTTGCTGGTATCTGGTTTCCTTCTTCTTGAACACGGGAAGAGGAATTCAGAGGTAGCTAGGTTTTGTCCTTCGCGAACGCGAGGCAGGAGCTGGGCAAGCCTTCGCGAACACGTCACAAGGGTCGCGAGCGCGAAGAATAAAGAGGGATCGGGGGCATGGAGTAGTTTGGCATTCGTGAATGCGGAGCTCCAACCGCGAACGCGAAGCACTAGAGTCTGAAGCCTTCACGAACGCGAAGAAGGGTGGACCTGGGCTGGGCAGAATGTTTTTAAAGCGGGGGTTGGGTTCATTTCACCCATTTTTCACACGGCTTAGGCGATGTTTGGAGCTTTTGAAGAGGGATTTCATCATCAAGCATGAGGTAAGTGATTTCTACTAGTTGTGAGTTACATACAAGGTTTATACATGGATTTAGGCATGAAAATTTGTAGAAATTTGGGATTTTGAAGGAAAACTTAGAAATTTATATTTTTGGATTTTGACCACGAATTTGGGCATGGAATTGAGAATAAATCATATATTTGAGTGCATAATGTTATGGTTAATGTTTATCTTCGAACATTTCCGGAACTCGGGCACGTGGCCACAGGGGTGAATATTAGGAATTCTTCAATTTGGGTTGGAAAATAACTTTAATAGTTAGGATGTGAACTCTTGAGAATGTATTGACTATTTTATATAACATTTGACTAGCTTCGAGTCATTTGGCACATAGTTGAGGGTTTAAAGCACAATTTTGGACCGGAAAGTAAGCTTTGAGACGAGGTAAGTCTCCTGTCTAACTCTGTGAGGGGAAACTACCCCTAGGTGATATATTTGATGTGTTGTAGGGACTACGTACGCACGAGGTGATGAGAGACCGTACGTAGTCAGATTCATGTTATTCTACACATCTCTTCTGTCGTGGCGGTATTGCGAGTGCTGAAACGGGACTTATATGCTTCATGAGGTGTGTTGTGGGCATGAGATTCATGGGATTTCAGCTATTGTTGTCAGGGGATGTCATTATGCTCATGTGAATAATGTGGTGCATGTTGTGAATTCGGTAAGAGTATACAATCAAGCATTGGTACATCGTGTAGTGATGGATACAGTGTTCGTATGTTGGAAACAGACCTGGTAGAGAATTTCAGATGTTGGAATTTGGTTCTAAGGTTTATTTGACTAGATAAAAGGGAGGATTTTCAGGTTTGCTCGAGCTAATGTGCTTAACTATGTTGTGGTAGCACGGGTAGGTTCACGAGGTGTTAAACGATGATTTCGAACAACTCCAGAGCAGTTCTTAGCACGTTCGAGGACGAACATATGTTTAAGTGGGAGAGAATAAAATGACCCGACTGGTCGTTTAGAGCTCTAGCACGTCGTTCGGCGGTTTGAGGCCTTGAACAACTTCACTTCAGGTATTATGACTTGTACACGTGGTCGGAATTGAATTTCGAGAAGTTCAGAGTTGATTTGGAAAGAAAATTCTCATTTCGAAAGCTTTAAGTTGGAGGAATCGACTAAGGTGTGATTTTTGAGTAAACGACCTCGGAATCGAGATTGGAAGGTTCTAACAGGTTTGTATGATGATTTTGGACTTGGGCGTATGTCCGGATCGGGTTTTAGAAGACCCCGGGAGCATTTCGGCGCATATTGTGGAAATTTGGCATTTTGGAAGAATTTCATAAATTTGGGTTGAAGTGCCTTTCAATGTTATTGATGTCCGTTCGGGATTCCGAGTCTGGGAATAGCTCTGCATGGTGATTCTGGTATTGGAAGCGCGTCCGGATGTGGATTTGGAGGTCCGTAGGTATTTCGGGGTTCATTTGGCGAGAGTTAGAAATTTGAAGGTTTTTGAGAAGTTTGACAAAGAGTGGACTTTTAGATATAGGGGTCAGATTCCGATTTCGGAAGTTAGAGTGGGTTCGTAATGTCGAATGTGACTTGTGTGCAAAATTTGAGGTTAATCGGACGTGATTTGATAGGTTTCGGTATCAAATGTAAACGTTTGAAGTTCTAAGGTTCATTAAGCTTGAATTGGGGTGCGATTCATGGTTTTGACGTGGTTTGAGGTGATTTGAGGCCTCGAGCAGGTCCGTTTTATGTAATGGGACTGGTTTGCGTGATTGGACGGGGTCCCGGGGGCCTCAGGTGTGTTTCGGGGTAGTTTCAGATCAATTTAGGTTGTTTTGGAATGCTGTTGCTGGTATTTGGTTTCCTTCTTCGCGAACGCGGGAAGAAGAATTCTGAGGCAACTGGGTTTTGGCCTTCGTAAACACGAGGCAGGATCTGGGCAAGCCTTTACGAACACGACACAGGGATAGCGAGCGCGAAGAAGAAAGAGGGAGAAGGGATCTAGAGTAGTTTGGCGTTCACGAACGCGGAGCTCCAACCACGAACACGAAGCAGTAGAGTCTGAAGCCTTTGCGAACGCGAGGCTTTGATCGCGAACGCGAAGAAGAGCGGACATGGGTTTGGCAGAATGTTTTTAAAGCGGGGTTTGGGTTCATTTCACCCTTTTTTTACACGGCTTGGGCGATCTTTGGAGCTTTTGAAGAGGGGATTTCATCATCAAGCATGAGGTAAGTGATTTCTACTAGTTGTGAGTTACATACAAGGTTTATACATGGATTTATGCATGAAAATTTGTAGAAATTTGGGATTTTGAAGGAAAACCTAGAAATTTATATTTTTGGATTTTGACCACAAATTTGGGCATGGAATTGACAATAAATCATATATTTGAGTTCATGATGTTATGGGTAATGTTTCTTCGAAATTTTTTAGAATCCGGGCACATGGGCCTGTGGGTGAATTTTAGGAATTCTTCAATTTGGGTTGGAAAATCACTTTAATAGTTGGGATGTGCACTCTTGAGCATGTATTGACTATTTTATATTACATTTGACTAGCTTCGGGTCGTTTGACACTGAGTTAAGGATTTAAAGCACAATTTTGGACCAAAAAGTAAGCTTTTAGACGAGGTAAGTCTCATGACTAACTCTGTGAGGGGGAAACTACCCCTAGGTGATATATTTGATATGTGTAACTTGTTGTGGGAACTACGTGCGCACGAGGTGACGAGAGTCCATACGTAGTCAAATTCATGTTATTGTCTAGGTAGACTTAGGTTTACATCATGTTGTACTTGTACTATAGGGATTATCCTTGCTTGTTTAATTCTTTTATTTCACATTATGACTTGAGACTAGACATGCGTAGAGTGATGAACTTGCTATTGTAGAGTCCTCAGGAGTTTTATGATTTGCCACGGAATAGAGGTGTTCCTCTTACGGATTTATCGTGCGTTATGCCTTGCCATCGAATAATTTTCCTTTAAAATTATAACTCACATGTTCATTCGTGAGTGGGGGTCAAGGAACCGTTTAAACTTCTTATTTTAATGGGATCGGGCCATTCGCCTCGGCATAATTTATGTACCACACTCTCATGGGAGCGGGCCGTTCGCCTCGGCAGGTTAATAGATGAATCTATGTTCGTGCCGTTCGACCCTCGGCAGTGCACAGTTTAATATTTTTGTTGGATCGGGTCGTACGCCTCGACATTTCTATAAAATATCCTCATAGAATCATGCGTAATATTTGGCAAGAAGCTATGGTATATGTATATCTTTCCCTGATTCGTATTATAACAACCTATTTGGTGAGGTCCATTATACACATATATATGCCCCGATTGAGGAGGAATTTGCTAATTAAGCGCGTGAGTTTATTGTAAGGAGGTTAATCATACCACATGTTTACACTTGTTTATTTCATTTATTTACTCTGCCTCATATTTGTTCACCTCCTTACTATACCTGATATTAATTGACCACTAGTGAGTGTCGATGTCGACCCCTCGTATCTAGTCCTTCGGGTTTAGGCTAGATACTTACTGGGTACACGAGGATTTACGTACTCATACTACACTTGCTGCACATTTTTGTGCAGGTACTTTTATGTCCGGTGGTCCTTTGGGCATGGAGGCACAAATGATGTATGGACTTGCCGCAAGCTGCATTTCAGGTTACGATCCGCATCCAGCAGAGTCTCCTCCAGAGTTATTTGTATTTTTCCTGTCTAATTTTATTCCAAACAGATGCTGCATTTTATTTACTTCCTAGTTGATGCTCATGTAATCGTGACACCGGGTTTTTTGGGGGTACTTGTGAGTTGTTCAGTATCGTAGTTGGCAAAATATTATCATTTGCTTAGTAGATTTTATTATTGATTATTTAATTGAAGGAAATTATGATTTCAAATTATTAAAATAAATAATCGAGTTAATCAATAATTGTTGGCTTGCCTGACAGTGCTGCTAGGTGCCATCACGACCTTGAATGGATTTTGGGTCGTGACAAGTTCAGCCTGTGTTTAGGGCAGCAATATCTGATGAAGAACAACTTAGACTTAAGAGGTACAAGAAGTACCACCCTCCTACCTTCAGTGGATTGGCGACAGATGATGCCCAAGGTTTTCTGGAGGAGTGTCACTACATTCTCCGTACTATGAGTATTGTGGAGACGAGCGGGGTTGCTTGTACTACTTTCCATCTCAGGGGAGAGGCTTATCAGTGGTGGCGGGCGTATGGGTTGGGTAGCCCGGCCGAGGCAGCTTCACTTACAAGGTTCAGTTTTCAGAGATGTTACTGAGAGAATTTGACCTCAGTCCCTATGGGATGCATGGCACGCAAAGTTTGAGCAGCTACGCCAAGGCACTATGTCCGTATCAGAGTATGCCATTAGATTTAGTGCTTTGGCCAGACATGCACCTGCTTTGGTCGCTACAGTTAGAGAGCGTGTCTGTAGATTCATCGAGAGGCTCAGGCATCATATTCGGTTCAACATGGCTTAGGAGTTGGAGTCGGATGTTTCATTTCAACAAAGGTAGGGATCGCTCGCCAGTGGAGGGCATGTGGGACCAGTAGAGAGAGGACATGCGGGGGCCAAGAGAGAGAGGACAGGGAGGCGAGGAGGCCTCGTAGACCAGAGAGATCTACTAGTCCTTTTTTTGGAGGCAGGGTACGACATGGTAGAGGCTTTGTGGGTCAACTAGTTCAATTTGCACTTCAGGCTTCACACAGTGTTTAGGGTATTTAAGGGTCGCAGAGTACCCGTAACGCATAGTTCCCACATCCACGTCAACAAAGAGGTTGCTTGGAGTGTGGATATACCAGCCACATGGTGAGAGATTGTACCAGACTCCGGAAAAATGTGTCACGGCGGGGTATTCAGGCAAGTAGAGGGCGCCCAAGAGGGGGAGGCCCAACCCGTTGAGGTGTTTCATATGGTAGTCTTGAGGCCGCTGCGTCAGATGATTTCATACAGGTATGCTTTTGATTATTTATAGAGGAACACCATTCGTATTTTGTTTCGATTATGCTTATCGAGGCGAGTTTCCCTATTTGTTGCTCCACCTATGGGTGAGTTCATGAATTAGTATTCTATTTATGTGTTTACATCTGTTGGAAGATTCTATGAGTGGTAGTCGTGTCTATCGTTTGTGTTTAGTCATTATTGAGAGTTCCGAGACTAGAAATGAGTTCTTGTTGTCCATTACAGTAAGTTTTTATGTGATTCATGAGTATTTTGGTTACGCTTTGTGATTTAGATGCTCTACGGGGGTGAGAATTCAGTAAGTGTTGTGATTCTATTGGCAAAGTTGAGTTAGTGGAAGATTTCGATTGGTATGATGTGTATTCGACTTGTGATTCAAAGTTTAGAGTGAGACTCTCGCGATTCCATGTGATTTGATATGTTTGAGCCGGCCGGCGTGCCGCGGTGGAAGTTATACCAGGATGAGATCCTTGTGATTTTTTCATGTACTTTGATTTTTCCTTGTAAATTGATTCTTAGTATGGTACTGATAGAGAGTTATGCCTGTCGAGCTTATTTGAGTTTTGCTTACGGGGTGTGTACCTGATGGCTAATTGCCGGTGCTGGATTTCATTACGGGCAGATATTGTGATCAAAACTGTTATTATGGACCTATGTGTGATGTGTCACATTGTGTGGTTGTACTTTATGGATGTAGGCATAAGTGGTTGCAGCTGGTTGAGGCTGATACCAGGTGTGAATATGGGAATCAGGTCTTTTAGAGATGAGCGGATGGTGTAAATTTTGACTCTAGGGCTTATTGGTGTTAGTAGAAGGGATTAATTACAATTGAGATGGTGTCGTCATGTTTTTGTGGATTGGGGTGATGTGAGGTCACCCACGGGTGTATGTTGGATATGTGCATTCAATGATTTGATGAATTCGAGGTAATTCTTGGCACGTCCGAGGACGAACGTTTGTTTAAGAGGGGGAGAATGTAACGGCCTGGCCGGTCATTTTGAGAATTTAAGTATTGTTTTGATGCTATAAGGTCCTGAGCAGCTTCGTACTGTGTGTATTGACTTGCATGCGTGGTCAAATTCAGTTACCGGATGATTCAAAGTCAAATCAAAAGAAGGATTCAAGTTTTGGAAGCTTAGGCAATAAGAGTTGACCGAAATTTGACTTTTGTGTAAACAACTCCAGAATGGGTTTTGGATGATTCGAACAGCTTCGTATGGTGATATTGGACTTAGGCGTGCATCCGGATTAGGATTTGGAGTCCGTAGGGCAATTTGGAGCATTTTGGCAAAAGTTGGAAAAGTTGAAGTTTTGAAGGTTGAGAGGTTTGACCAAAAGTCGACTTTGGTGATATCGGGGTTGGAATGCAAATTCGAGAGTTGGAACAACTCCGTTATGTTATTTGGGACTTGCCTGCAAAATTTGACGTCATTCCGAGTTGATTTGATAGGTTTGGGCTCGAGTTTTAGAAGTTGGAAGATTTGAAAGTTCATAAGTTCGATTCTTGGTGTGATTCGTAGTTTTGACGTTGTTTGATGTGACTTTAGACCTCGAGCGAGTCCATGTTAGGTTATGGAACTTGTTGGTGTGTTTAGACGGGGTTCCGGGGCCCTCGGGTATGTTTCGGATGGGCTACGAGCCATTTTATTCTATTTTGAACTGCTGAATATGTCATCTGGTTTTCTCCTTCGCGTTCGAGTCTATTCCTCCGTGTTCGCGAAGAGTAATTTTGGAGGAAGGAATATCTGCTCTTCGCGTTCGCATAGCTCCTTCCGCGATTCCAGAAGCCAGCCCTTCCATTCTACGCGTTCGCGTTCGTGTAATTATGCCATTCCACCCTTCACGTTCGCGTACCACTTCACGCATTCGCGAAGAGCAGTTGTTGGGACATCAAACTTTTCTTCTCCCCATTCGCGAGCATGTTGTCGCGTTCGCGAAACACAAACCGGGCAGCACTCTCCTTCACGAAATCGATTCTTCTTCCGCGTTTGCGATGCCTTAATGCCCGAGCAGCAGAATATATCTTTCAAATCGAGGGTTAGGCCATTTTTATCATATCTTGACTTGTAGAGCTCGGTTCTGAGCGATTCTTTGTGGGTTTTTCAAGAAAATATATTGAGTAAGTATTCTTCACCTAGAATTTATTATATTCCATGATTTTATCATTCTTTTTATCATTTAATTTTGTTTTGAGAGGAAAATGGGATTTTTGCAAAAACTTTCAAAATGAAAAATCATGATTTGAGGGGAGAATTGGTATCGGAATTTGATAATTTTAGTATGGTTGAGCTCGTATCAGAATGGATATTCAGATTTTGTGAAATTTGTCGGGTTCCGAGGTGCAGTCCTTGAGGTCGACTTTTGGGTCGATTTTTTGGATTTTGATAAAGATTGAGGTTTTATGATCTGGAATAGTTTCTTATGAGTTTTATTTGTGCTTTGAAGTTATTTTGGTTAGATTTGAGCCGTCCGGAGGTCATTTCACCCGAGAAGTTCACTTTAAATTATCAGTTTGTCTTCTTTGAGATAAGTATCTTGCCTAACCTTGTGTGGGGGAGACTACCCCTTAGGATTTTACAAGGAGAGCGGAAGATAACGAAAGGTACTATGCTAATTGTAGTCCGTGTACGCGAGGTGACGAGCACCTGCTCGGGCTTATTTGTGGAGAGTTGGCCTTTTAGGGTTCTTAGGTCCTTGTATTCATTGAGTATGAAGTTGTTTTTGTTATGATTAAGTTTCTAAATTACTAGTTTCACCCCTACCTGCTTTAATTGAAATTAATTGGTTCATGATTCACTCTTATTGCTTACTTGACTCATATATGACTTATCTGAAGATTTTTACCTCTTCTATTGTCATGCTATCTTTCCATAACTGCTTATCTTTATTTGAAATTATTAGTAGTATCTCTTATGTAATTGTTTAGCATTAATTGAGGTTATGATTATCTATTTGTTGCTTATCCTTAATTGAATTTGTTATATCTCTTTCGTAATTGTCCAACCTTAAAAGAAGTCTAGATATCCTATACCTTAGTTGATTTGTCCTTATTTGGAATTATTTGACCGGTGTTAGCTCCTTTGTTGTCGAACTGTGCATTGTGGGACCGTTGTTACATATCAATTCCTTCCTTGTTGAGCTGTTCTTATTATGACTAGCATTTTCTATTGTGGCTATTCCTTGTGAATTTGTTCTTCTGTTTCTTTGAGTTCTAGAATTTCTGAGTTGATTTACTTGCCGTACTCTGGTATTTTATTTTCATTGTTGATGTTGTACTTGTTGCTGTGATGCATGAGATTATGCAATGCGGTTGTTATTGTGATGCACGAGGTTTCTGCCGTGCGGTTGTTATTATGGGGTTGCACGAGGTTTCTGTCGTGTATTGTTACTATTGATATTTGCATATAAGGCGTGACAAAGCGGGCTATATATATGTGGGTTGCGGATGCAGTGAGACAAGGTGGGAACATTATTATGCACGTATGGCGAGACAAGATGGGCATTCACTTTATTATTATTGCACACGTGGCGAGACAAGGTGGGTCGTGTCAGGGATTGATTTATGATGACTTGTGATGGCCTGGGGGCATTCTTGTTGTTGATATTTGTGTAGTGGTGCACTTACCTGTGTGTGTTCTATGTTGTGGAAAATTGTGAGAAAATATTCTACGTGCTGTCCTTTTCTTTTTCTATACTTGCTAGCTGGCATGAACTATGTTAGAACACTTGATCAACCATACACATAGTTAAGCACTCTTATTGATTAAGAGGATTCTTGATATTGTTGAGTATAGATGCACACCATTCTTTACTGCCTTCTATGTGAGAATGGCTCTATTTGGCACGTGAGTCGTCTGTGCGGTTATAAAGTGTAATGAGAGCAAAAGATGCTAAGTGTTAGGGTTCAGGTATTGGGACTCGTGAGTTGTGAATAGTCTGAGGTTCGGAACCTCGTAGAGTTTATTGGCTAAATCCTGGTGTGACAGCGATCGTTTTGTTGATGTTACTTGTCCTTTCTTTATCTGTGATTATCGGAGTTAGTCTGTGCGCCGTTCAATCTTTTTTCATTATTATAGTGTTCCGCTGTTAATTGTTGTTTTCCTTTCTTACTGCAATTACCGTATTAATTTTCATTTACGTGTAGTCTTTATACAGATATCGTACTCTATTGTTCTGTACTTATACTTGTTTAGGTTATTTAGTCCAGTAGGTGTCTTGACTTTTCCTCGTTACTACTCCACTGAGGTTAGTCTTGATACTTGCTGGATACAGTCCTGGTGTACTCATATTACACTTCTGCACATTTTTGTACAGATCCAGGTATTTTGAAGTCAGTTGATCATTTGCTAGCTGTGGGGACTGTTGCTATGGAGACTCAAGGTAAACCCGCTACTGCGTTCGCGGGTTTCGGAGTCACCTTCTGATTTTGTACTTACACTGTTTACTTTATTTCAAAATAGTTGTATTTATAAATTTATAGCAAACTATGTACAGCTTATGAATTGTACTACCAGTATGGGGATTGTAAATTGTATAGAGATTTCTATTCCTTATTATTAGATGTTGGTTAAACACTGTTATTATTTCAATGAATGTTAGGATTACCTAGTCTGTAAAACTAGGTGCCATCACGAACTCTTACGGAGGGTGATTTGGGTCGTGACATTAATATAGAGGCAAAATATAAATTAAGATAATTATATTTATAATTTCATATTTTAGATGTATAAGAAGGTAAATAAAATTTTGATATATAATTTGATATACATAAAAAATAAAAATAAAATTGTGGTGTACATTTTGATGTACATATTATTATTGTGATATATATTTAGTGGTTACCTAAGGCTAATATCTATAACTAAGGCTTTTTCTGCTAATTAAATGGGCACGTTGTCATATCGTGCCATTTTCCCAATAAGTTTGGCTTGATATCATGTGATATTTGTGTTTAACCAAAGAATTAGATTCTCTGCCAAAGCTATTTTAATAAGAACATGGGTTTTTGATAACCAAAGAATATTCTAATAATTGTAAGTAAATTTGTAAATAGAAAGCAGAAAGATGCGTAAAAAGTAAGTATATTTCAATAGTGGTTCGAACGTATCCTTACAAGTTATATTTTACTCCCTTTTATAAGGAATTTCTTAATATAACATCTACTCTTTTCAGTGATTGAGCATTAATGACTAATAATGACATTAATGTAACGTTACATTGATTAATCGTAACTATTGCGTGAAGATTATGTCACGTTTTGCTCATTGATTGAAGATCTTCGAATCTGCCCTTTATTCTGCCTTGATTCATTCTGACCGTGTTTCTTCATCTCCTCAATTAGATTGAGATTCCCGTATCTGATTACCTTGTGGGTATGTCGTTCCCTTCCTCTTTGTCTCATACCTCTTCGTAAAGTCTCGTCCAGTTGTCATGTTTTCATCGCTCCAGATGGATTGCTTTGTCATCATAATTAGTACATGTGTGAAGCCTATTTTTACCAATACAGATAGTCCCCCCACTTACCATTTATTTATCGATTAAATATTTGGTAAGTGGATACTTATTTATGACGGGAATATTTTGCCGCCGCTTCACTCGTACCATTGAATCCGTCTCTGAATGTATGCATCGCTTGTCACTTCCATTTAATGCCCGTGCCACGTGGCATTCCCAGATTTATTCTGCAATTATTCAGCGTTTTTTAGGGCTTTTTGCGGTTGCGTCAGTCACGAAGTGACAGCTTCAATTATGACTTTCACATCACTGTTTTTTCCATTTTTTGACCGTCGCCTCTGAGTATAAATACCCCTTTTCCTTTCTTTAATTTCACGAAAAACTTCTAACCTTCTTTCTTTACTTGTAAATTCTTCATCCTCGTAAATATGTCTTCTTCAAACCAGCAATCCAAAAAGGTCATTATTGTAGATGAATTGACTCCTTCTTCTGCTCCAACACGGAGTAGGAGGGGCGATAGACTTAGGAGCTTAAGATCTACTGTTTCTTTGTCTTCTTCGAGGGTTAGGGCTTCTAGATCTTCATCAAAGAGTAGAGAACACAATGAACCACCGGGTGAGCCGAGAGTCGATGAGATCGTTCCTGCCGATTATTCTTTTGCCAAGGATAGTTAGGCCACGAGTGAGCAGCTTTCTTCCATGTCATCACATGATAATGCTGATCTTTATCCTACCCAAATAATAAAGGGTTTAGTGTCACTCGTACGCAGGGAGTGTTGTTGGAAGTATGATTTTCCTGTTGTTGTTCCTAATTCTAACCAAAGAATAACCTCTTATAGGACTAGGTATTCTTATGTTTATACTTATCCCTTCACATTAGGATTCAAGCCTCCCATCGACCCTGTTATCATTGAATTTTGTCAATTCTTCAATGTTTGCTTGGGACAAGTCGGTCCTCTTGTTTGGAGAGTGGTTGCGTGCCTTAGGTATTTGGACAATTTAGCTTCTGTCCCCTTTACTTTCCATCATCTTATTCACCTCTATTTCCCGATGCTATTCCTGCCAAGGAGTTTTTACTCTCACGGCTAGGAGTAAAAGAGTGTTAGTTATTCTGGATGATGACAAATATAGAGGGTGGTATGTTCGGTATGTTGCTGCCCCTACTGCGGGTTTAGTAGGTGAAGAAAATCTCCCCTTCCCTGAGAAGTGGAACTTTGCACGTGAGTACAATTTTTCTCACTTTTCTTTTTTTGTTTTCAATAAACTATCAGTACTGTGACTGTTTCCTTCCCTTTTGCAGCCCCCACGGGACGTCGAGAATGTCTCCGATTTCCGTGATTGGGTAGAAAAACTTTTGTTAATTGCTCCTTTAGAAGAACGTTCTTGGAAGTACCTCTCTTCGAGGTTTGGTTGGAAGGTGAAAACCCATGGTAAGTGAGGGGTTTTTCTTTATACTTCTTTCCTTTTTGAGCTTTATCTGATCCCTTTCATTTGGTAGGGTTTCCTGCTCGTGGAATTTCTTCTGCGGTTGTGTCCGCTTCAAAGCTGTCCCTGGCTAAGGCTCAAAAAATCATTGTTGGCTCCTCCTCGTCGAATATGAAGGCAAGTGGATCCCAGACCTTGGAGGATGAAGAGGAACAAGAGGAGGGTTCGCTAGTTCATAGGTCACGTAAGAGGAGGGTCGTCTCTGACGATGAATCTGTGCCCGTTGTTGATCCTCTCATACCTGAATCAGAGCCTTCCGCTCCTGAAGATGCAACTCCCTCTCCTGTTTGTGAGTCCATTGATCACCTGTTCCAACAAGGTTTTGGTACAATTTCTGATGAAGCTCCTCTTGCTATTTTTCCTCCGCTTGCTCCTGCGAAACTTTCATTTATTGCTCCCGTTGCTGTTTCTGCTCCCAATATTGTTTCTGCTCCTCAGCCTACTCTGCCCGTGACTCCTTCACCCGCCCACACTTTCGTGCCTTCTGCTGTTGAAGTAGGGTCTTCCAGCAGGGGGTGATGAAGCAAGTTACGATAAAGGTTCCTACAGGAGGTAGCCTCTTGAAAAAGTCAGGCCAGGTTCATGTATGGTTTAAGCCCTTGATAGGCCCGGTTGAGAAGTCTAAGCTGGAAAGTCATAGCTCCTTAACTTGGGTGAACGAGATTGTGCACTCATCCTTAAAGGTAAAACTTTCTCCTTCTTCATATGTATATATTATATTTTCTTTTACCATATCTAACTTATCATTTTATGCAGATCAACCTTATAGGCACATAATTGATGAAGAGAGTCGTTCAACTGGAGCAATCAACAAATGACTTCTATACCGAGGCTGACAATTGGAAGGAGCAGTACGAGAGTCTACAACTTGATATGGAGGAAATGGAGGAGGAGAAATGTACCTTGGAACAACAAATCAGAGTTATTGCAGTGGAACTGGCCATAGAGAAGGCGTCTTCAAATCAGGCAGGTAAAGATAAAAGCAT
This sequence comes from Nicotiana knightiana, assembly GCA_005239525.1. Classification (NCBI taxonomy): domain Eukaryota; kingdom Viridiplantae; phylum Streptophyta; class Magnoliopsida; order Solanales; family Solanaceae; genus Nicotiana; species Nicotiana knightiana. The sequence goes on along the minus strand of ML395178.1, from coordinate 6,290 downwards.
CTTGGAGTCTTCCTTTGCAGAAAAACTTTCCCATGCCACCGAAGAGATTAGGAGCCTGAAGGCTTTGTTGGATCAGAAGGAGGCATACTCTGGTGAACTGTACAATTTCTCACCCAGACCCAAGAAGACCTCCGTAAATCTTCGGATAAGGTCCAGTTTCTGGAAAGATCCCTTGCTCCTTTGAAGGCTTCTCCTGATGCTGCCGTGGATGAGAGAGATGAGCTAAGAGCCGAAGCTCAACAATGGGAGAAAGATTACGAGGCTCTTGAGGACAAAGCATCTGTCGATGTTAATTGGGCTTATTTGAAAGCACGACTTGACACATTGATGGAAATGGGCCAAGAGAATTTTGATGTGGAAGCTGAAATTGCCAAAACCAAAGAGACAATTGAAAAGTCTCGGCAGAGTCAGAATTTCTCATCACCTGAAGTTGAGGTCCCTGATGAAGCTGCTGCACAAGCCTCGCCATCTCAAGCCGCTCCTCCTATCAGCTAAGATAACCTCCGCATCTGGTGAAAGAGTTTATGGAACTTGGTCCCTTCTCTTTTTTTTATTTTTAATTTGGAACAATTAGTGGTTACCCCCATCCTATTGGGGGTAAAATTCGGTCCTTTGTAAGTCCCCAACTGACAACTTAGGGGCATCTTTTGTATAAACAAATTAGGCTTAGACTAAGTTAATACTTAGTTTTTTTGCCACTATATATTAATAGTAATATCGACATGACTTTCGATTCCTTTGAGTTTTTGTTTTCACTCTTAAATCTTTGCATTCTTTCTTTTTGAGGTTTTTGGTTTTACCTCTGAGTTTTTGACTTTGCATTTTAAAAAATGCTTAGATTTTTCGTACCTTTTCGTAATAGGCACAATTTATAAAATATGGCCCTTTTTTGATCGACACTTAATGAAGAAGACATCTCAACTTCATAATGGTATAAATGTACAAAAGAGAGATAGGAATTTCACATTTTTTTCGTTGACAATGTTTTTTAAGAAAGTCTTTGTATTGTTTCAAACTTTTGCAACATTTTACATGTGTTTGTGTATCGTCCATAACTCCTTTGCAACTGTTTTTCTTACAACAGATTTGGTATAAACTTGTACACGTAACTATTTTTCTTTTGTAAAAGCTTTTTCAAATTAATACAAGGGTATAATTGTTTTCATTTATAATAATTTTTTGAATAAATATATGAGTATGAATTTTTACCCGTAACTGTTTTTGTTTACAACAGTTTTTGAATAAATACAAGGATAATGCTTTTCTCATCCGTAACTGTTTTTATTTACAACAGTTTTTGACTAAGTACAAGGATGTGCATTTTTATCCGTATCTAATATTCTGCCCTTAACCTAAACATTCGTTTACATTACGAATATGTTTTTTTTGAAGGTTTTTGAATCAGGATTTGTGTTTTTTGTCTTTGGCTCTTTGATTTTTCTCATAGTACTTGACTTGTTGGGAACATGGATCTTCAGGCTTGAGCTTTGACTTTTTGGTAGTCTTCTTTGCTTCTTCTTTGCCTTCCATATTGTATAGTCCCCCAAGTGTTTGAGCTTTGAAGAATAAAATCTCGAGCACTTGACTATTCCTTCCTTGTGGTCCTTTTCCTTAAAAGAAAAAACATACGGGACTCGAAGGTATATAGTTTAGATGATGACTGCTTAACCCCTTAAAAACGTCCATCAGAAAGGTGTAACCCTAGACCGGGAATTCAGTTGCTTTCTCGTGTCTATGCATGTCTAATATCACCATCTAGTGATGGGTTAGCTTTTTGCATATCATATAAAATAGTTAGTATAACTTTAACTGTACAAAAGTAAAATCGAATGTAATGATACCTGACCGGGGGTATTCCCTTTACTCAGAAGTAATACTTCTTTAAATGAACATCATTCAAACTGGTCGATAAGATTCTACCGTCCATAGTTTCCAGCTCGTAAGCGCCTTTTCCAGCAATGCTACGGACTTTGTAGGGCCCTTCCTAGTTTGGATTTAACTTTCCTGCACCAGCTTCCTTTGTTGATGGGAAGACTTTTTTAAGAACGAAGTCCCCAATTTTGAAATATCTGAGGTGAGCTTTTCTGTTGTAATATCGCTCAATAATTTGTTTTTGGGGCTGCCATGCGTATTAATGCAGCTTCTCTTCTTTGCTCGAGAAAATCCAGATTTGTCCTTAACTCGTTGTTGTTTGTTTTCCGTTTCCATTGTGAATCTCGTGCTTGGTTCACCGATTTCCAATGGTATTAATGCTTATGAACCGTAGACAAGCGCGGATGGAGTTTCTCCCGTGGCTACTTTTGTAGTAGTTCTGTAAGCCCATAATACTGCCGGTAGCTCATCAGGCTAGTTTCCCTTGGATTTTTCCAACTGTTTCTTTAAGTTGTTGACAATGACTTTGTTTGTTTTTTTTCGGCTTGCCCATTAGCCACATGGTGATATGGTGATGAAGTGATTCGCTTGATTTGACAGCTTTCGAAGAATTCTGTGATTTGTGAGCCTATGAATTGTGGGCCATTGTCACATACGATCTCCTTTGGTATTCCAAAGCGGCATATTATGTGTTGCCATATGAAGCTTTTTACTTCTTTCACTCGCACCTGTTTAAAAGCGTTTGCCTCCACCCATTTTGTGAAATAATCAGTTAATACGAGTAAGAACCATACCTTTCCTTTAGCCGGGGAAGAGGTCCCACTATATCCATGCCCCATTTCATGAATGGCCATGGTGACACCACTAGGTGGAGTAATTATGCTGGCCGGTGCATATTGTTGGCATATCATTGACATTTGTCGCATTTAGCTATGAAGCTCTCAACATCTTCCTCCATTTTAGGCCAATAGTACCCTGCTCTGATTAGGGTTTTGACTAAGGATTTTGCTCCTGCATGGTTTCCGTAGTGTCCTTCGTGTACTTCCTTCATCACGTACTCCGTTTGATTGGGTCCAAGGCACTTTGCTAGGGGACCTCCAAACATTTTACGGTATAAAGTTTCACGAACTAGGAAGTACCGCGCAGCTTTCCGGCGAAGTGCTTGAGCTGTTTTTCTATCTTCAGGCACGGTGCCGTTCTGCAAAAGGTTTACAATTTCGTTTCTCCAATCCCAGGTTAAATTGTTAAATGTTACCTCATTTTTATCCTGTTTGATTGCTAAATGAAATAGGTATATGACAATTGCATTGTTTTTATTTGTTACGTCGGCAACTGCTGTGAGGTTAGCTAATGCATCCGCTTCTGCATTTTCCTCTCTGTGTATTTGCATAACTTTCCATGATGGGAATTGCCTTGCTAGGTCTCGTTTCTTTTACATATGTTGTTGCATCTGAGCCTCTCTTGCAGTATAAGTCCCCTGCATCTGGTTTACCACTAGTTGAGAGTCACTTTTGATCATGATTTTCTCAATTGAGAGTTCTCGTGCCAGTTCAAGCCCTGCAATGACAACTTCGTACTCTGCTTCATTGTTAGTTATGGGATAACATTTAATGGCTTGTCGTATCTTGTCACCTGCAGGTGATATTAAAAAAATTCTCAAGCCGGCTCCTTTTATGTTAGAAGAGCCGTCAGTAAATAGGTTCCAAATTCCTGGATTAGCCCCGTTGAAGAGTTGCAACTCTTTTTCCACTTCAGGGATTATGCTAGTATTAAAATCAACGACGAAATCAGCTAAAATCTGAGACTTTATTGCAGTCCTAGGCTGATATATCATGTTCGATTAATTCTATTGCCCATTTAGCCAAAATCTCCCTGATAACTCTTGCTTATGCAAAATATTTCTTAGTGGATACGAGGTCACAACAGTGATTGGGTGACATTGAAAGTATGGTGTCAACTTTCTAGCTGCCATGATTAGAGCTAAGGCTAATTTTTCTAGATAAGGATATCTAGTTTCAGTATCTAATAAAGACTTGCTTACATAAAAAATCGGAGATTTTTTACCTATGACTTCTCTTACCAGTACTGCACTTACGACAATTTCTGCTACGACAAGATAGACATACAGCCTCTCCCTCTCTTTTGGTTTAGACAACAACGGGGTTTTTGATAGATAGGCCTTCAGATCTTCGAGAGCCTGTTGGCATTCCTCAGTCCATTCGAACTGATTCTGCTTTTTTAAAACTGAAAAGAATTTAAAACTCTTTTCCGAAGACGTGGAGATAAATCTTCCTAAGGCTGCAACTCTTCATGTTAGTTTTTGAATTTTTTTTTTGCTCGTAAGTATATCAGGTATTTCATCAATAACTTTAATCTGAGTGGGGCTTACTTCTATACCCCTGTTTGATATAAGGAAACCCAAAAACCTACCTGATTCAATGCCAAAGGCGCATTTTTCTGGATTAGTTTCATGTTATACATGCGCAAGATTTCGAAGGTGATTGAAAGATGATGGAAATGATCTCCCTCTTGAGTTGATTTTACCAGCTTGTCATCAATGTATACTTCCATTGTCTTCCCCAGATGTTCCTGGAACATCTTGGTCACTAGCCTTTGATACGTGGCTCCAACATTTTTCAGGCCAAAAGGCTTGACTTTATAATAATAAGTCCCCCTCTTCATCGATCACTGAGTTAGATTTTAAATATTCAATTAACTTACCTCTTCTTGTGGGGCTAGCCTCGTGCCTATATGAACTTTTTGCTCAGGATTTTGCTCGAATAGTGGGATAGCTTCGAGCTCCTCAATAGTTGTTTTAATATGCTCGTCTTCTTCTAGCTCCCGAATGACACCGGGTCTGGAATCCATGTCCGTATGTGTTGATGTTGCCTCTGTGGTGATTTGGTTCACCTTCTCTTGGTTTCCTTATTCCGTATCTATTTGTGTTCCAATTTCTTCTTCCGTACCTAATTGGGTTCCAATTTCTTCTTCCATACCTACTTGTGCAATTTCCTCATCTTTTGACTCTTCCGCTACCTCTTTTTTGTTTGAGTGTACTACTGAATTTATATTCCTTGAGGTCTGCTGATCGCCTCGAATCTGTTGAATTCCCATTTGGAAGGGAATTTTATTATTTGGTGTAAAGTAGATGGTATTGCTTCCACGTCATGGATCCATAGTCTCCCCATGATTACGTTGTAAGCCATATCGGTGTCAATGACTTGATATTTTGTATTTTTGATTACTCCTTCTGCATAGGTACTAAGCTCAATTTCTCCTTTTGTTATGACCGTAGAGTTGTCAAACCCAGATAAGGCTCATGCTTTTGGGATTACTCGATCCTCCATTAGCATTTCTTCCACAACTCTCAACAAAATGATGTTGCTGAGCTACCTGGATCAATCAACACTCTTTTTACATTAGTGTCATGTATGAGTAGAGATATTACCAGAGCGTCGTTATGAGGAAGCAGCAATCCGTTGCCATTTGCTTTGTCGAACATTATATTGTCTGCTTCCATGTCTTCACGAATCCGCTTTCCGTGTGTAATTGTGAATTTTGTTGTTCTTTTGCAGACTACTCCGTTCACCTCCTCTCCTCCGTGTATCACATTCACTGTTCTCTTTGGAGATGGTGGTTTCGGGGGCTCTTGACTGTTCTTCATATATGCATGTTTACCTTTTTCACTAAACAGTTTTGTTAGATAGCCCTGTTTTAATAATTGTTCTACCTCACCTTGAAACAATCTGAAATCTGATGTTCTGTGTCCATGATCGTTATGGAATTCGCACCAGAAGTCTGAATTCCTTTTGTTTGGATTCGATCTCATTTCTTTGGGCCATCGAACTTTATCGCCCATGTTTCTCAGTACGACAATTAATTCAGAAGTACTTACATTGAAGTTGTAGTCTCCGACTTTTGCATTACCTATGTTCCGTTCCTCCCGATCTTTTCTAGATCTTGAGGAGAATGAGTTGGTATCTCTATTTGACGGTCTATATTCCGGCCGTGTTTTTTCAAACCTGGAACGAGTTTCTCGTCATGAAGGTCCCATATATGGATTTTACATGTTCTTACCTGTTCTCTTTTATAGTTCGGAGCTTCTAGAACTAGCTCGATCTTCAGTTTTTAATTGAGCAATGGTGTCTTCTATTCGTAGCTTGGTGTTGTACCTGTTATAGACATCGTTCCATGTCGTTGCTGGGAATTCTCTCAAGCTTTCCTTGAGTCTTCTCGTGGATTTTGAGCTTCTGTCATTAAATTTGCTTGCAAACGCCATTGCTGCCCAATTGTCAAGTACCCTTGGTAGCAGCATTTTTTCTCTTTGAAACCTGTCTACAAATTCTCGGAGCAATTCCGCGTCTCCTTGTTTTATCTTGAATATGTCTTCCATTCTTTTTTCGACTTTTTGTGCACCG
>ML395176.1:64094-101926 GCA_005239525.1 Nicotiana knightiana | reverse complement strand
GCGCATAAAATGTAAGGTATATCACATGTTAAACTATGCAATTTAGTCTCGCATCAGTGAGTCATGAAGCCGATGCAAAGAATTGGCGCGAACAAGCCCGACTTCAAAGTCATAAGAATGATAAAAGCGAAGATTTGGTCAGTTTGATAGATCAGGCCATTAAGTCCAAAAATGCATGTCATAATCATTAAGGCTAGTTATCGCAAAATTAAAAAAAAAAAAGAGAAAAGAAAAAAAACTCTCCCTTCTGTTGTTCTCGACAGGGGCATTTCATATTAATATTGTTTCTTTGCATCATTGTGTCCCTTCACTCTGAGTCAGTCCTTGTCAAAACAAGCAAGAAAAGATTTCAAAATCTGTTTCCAGCTTTTCAGTTGCACAAAATAAATTTGGCCAGCACACTCAGCTGTTACAGTCAACATGCTTTGAGGATTCATGAAAATGCTTCCCCCCTCCCCCAAAAGACTCTTGTCAACGTACTTGACTAAAGCAAGCACAGATAACCTCAAGGTTAATCAGGGACTCTCTGTAGTACTGAACAAGGACTATGAAGTGTGCAAATCATGCAAAATACACTTACTAGTTGTGATTCTCTCTGACAGACAAATTGCTCCAAAAGCAAAAGCCATTCAAGATATCAGAAAAGGTCACCAAAGCAAAGATCTCCAGTTGAAATAATGCTGATTGAGCCACAAATACAAATGGTACTGGGTGTGAAACAATCAGGGTTCATGCGGAGCAAAAGTCTTTTGAAATTGACTCAAGCTGATTGAGCAAAATTGAAGCTGCCCAAGACTCAATGCCACAAGCCGACCACCACTTTCAAAACTGATAAAATTTTCTTTTGTTTGAAATAGGAACAAAGTAGTGCAAGGAATGTGGTTCAAAAAAAAGAGAAAAAAAAAGAGTCGACAAATGGAAGTTTCTCTAATCTTTACCTTTTTTGTCTTGCTAGTGTGCATAAAATCTTGTCATTACTCTTCACATTTTTTCTCCTAGGATAAAAGTCCTAGTCTGATGGATTTTCCTCCTAATAAAAGTGTTAGTCTGATGAATTTTCCTCCTAAGATAATAAATAAGAAAACCTAGTGTCATGACCCATTTTTCCCTCCAAAAGATATCGTGACGACACCTAGTCTCAACGACTAGGTAAGCCTAAAATTTGCGGAAAATGATAGAATCAATAAAATAAGACAGAAATGAACTCAAGTAGATATAACATAGTTGCTCAGCATATATAATTTCACTTTTCAAAACCCGGAATGTCACTATAGTCACAAGCTCTGTACTAAATGTAGCTCTATACAATGAAACAGTGAAAAAAATACATAAGTCTTCTATGCCTATACTAGAGCAGAAGAGGGCTCGTGGGATTCTGCGTACGCGGCAGAATTTCCTCGCGGCCTCCTGGCAGCTGCTAATGACTCCTAGCCACGATACTGGGTGTTGGTACCTGGATCTGCACATGGGGAAAACATACGCAGGAAAGGGTGTGAGTACTCCACATTCGGTACTCCGTAAGTGCCAAACCTAACCCCAGTCAAGTAGTGACGAGGTCAGGTTGAGGCCCTACTGAGTTTTTAAAAAAATTCAATATACAATTTAAAACAGTTAAATATAGATAAACAATGATAAACAGGATTAATGGAAACTTGAAGAATTAGTAACAGAAATAGAGCCCTCGGCTCAGCACAACATATATCTCAACAGTAAATGTGCAATGCAGTACACGGGGAAAGGTCCCGGATCTCAGTCCGTAGTCTCAATTTAAATATGCTATGCAGTACAGGGGGAAAGCTCTCGGATCTCCGTCCATAGTCCCAATTTAAATATGCATTTCAGTACAGGGAGAAAGCTCCCGGATCTCGGTTCGTAGTCCCAATTTAAATATGCAAAGCAGAAGTATGTCGGATACGGTTTAATTAAACAGTCCAGGAAAATAACAAGCAAGAATAGAGTAAAGCTACCTAAGCATGGTGAAACTAGTAGAAAATACGAGGAAATCAAGTAAGGAAAGGTAGGCATGCTTACTCTTAAGCTAACTACTCAGTTGAGACAGGAAACAATAATATAGGGATGAAAATGAGTGATTTCATGGAAGTAAAAATAGGATTTTAGCAACAATGACCCGTGTACGCCCTCGTCACCTCATGTACACGGCGTCCACGTAACAAAATCAATATAAAAATACCTAAGGGAAACTCCCCAACACAGAATTAGGTAAGCCACTTACCTTGACTGCGCTAATCAACTCAATACCACGCTCTTGCCACGAGTATCTGAATTCGGGTGGCCCAAATCTATTCAAATCAATTGCATGGTGTAAATATCACTTCAAGGGAACAAAATAGCTAATTATTTTTAAGCTAATACGCGAAATTAGGAAATTCGCCCAAAACGTTCCCTGGGCCCATGTCTCGTAATCGGGTAAAATTTATATTTCCCGAACACCCATTCGCTCATGAACCCACTCGAACAAGAATCAACAAAATCCGACATCTAAATATCCCTAAATCCTCAGATTTCTACTTGGGGAAATTTCATCCCAATTTCATGGGTTTTCATCCAATTTCATTGATTAGATTGAGGAAATTGATAGAGATTATTCATATACAAATGGATTAAAGTTAGAAAACGTTACCTATGATTCTCCTTTTCAAATCCCACTGAAAATCGCTAAGTTCTGAGCTCACAATCAATTTTGGAATTATGAATTTCAAACCCTCGGATTTTTGGTATAACCAGCCCAGATGTTTCGCACCTGCGACACTGGGATCGCACCTGGATGCCTCACCTGCGGAAACACAATCGCAGGTGTGGAAACTCATTAAACGATCTGGGGTCACACCTGCGATGGCTGGGTCGCAGGTGCGGCTCCGCACTTGCGGATACTCTTCCGCACCTGCGAGTCGGGCCAGACTAAGCTACGTCCGCACCTGCGTGCACCCCCTTCGCACCTGCATGTGCGAACCTGTGGAAATACCATCGCAGGTGCGAGACACCAGAACCAGAATGGTTCAGCTGCTCTCAAAGCCCCAAACTCACCCGTTGGGCATCCGAAACAACCCCGAGGCCCCCGGGACCTCAACCAAACCTACCAACTGACCCTAATACCTTGTTCAAACTTGGTCGAGCCTTAAAAACACATCTCATAACATCAAAATCATCAAGTATGCATAGATTCAAGCCTAAGAACTTATGAAATTTCTAGAATCCACATCCGATGCCGAAACACGTCAAAAGTCATCCGAATGACCTCAAATTTTGCACACAGGTCACAAATGAAATTACGGACCTGCTTCTGCTTTCGTAATTCCATTCCGAGTCCGATATCAAAATTTTACCTATCGGTCGAAATCGCCGAAATTCTAACTTTTGCCAATTCAAGCCTAAATCATTAAAAACACATCCCGAACACGCTCCTAACCCCGAAATCACCCAACGAATAACGGTGTCTACGAAATTCCATTATGGATCCGTCTTCACACCTCTCTAGCTATGGCCAGATTTCTAAAGCTAAATTCAACATTTATGGACTATGTGTCCAAATCACCCCGGATTTCATCACTCAACGCTCCGACAGGTTCCAATAACATAAATAGACATGGGAGAAGCGGTTAATAGGGGATCGGGGCGCTAATTCTTAAAAGGAACGACCGGGTCGTTACATCCTCCCCTTCTTAAGAAAATCGTTCGTCCTCGAACGAGTATAGAAACATACCTGAAGCTGTGAAAAGATGAGGGTACTGACTCCGTATATCCTGCTCGGTCTCCCAAGTCGCCTCCTCGACTGACTGACCCCTCCACTGAACCTTAACTGAGGTAGTATTCTTCGATCTGAGCTTTCTGACCTGCCTGTCCACTATAGCCACAGGATCCTCAACATATGATAGATCCTTATCCAACTGGACTGAGCTGAAATCCAAGACATGAGTCGGGTCACCATGATACTTCCGGAGCATGGAGACGTGGAACACCGGATGAACCCCTGCTAGGCTGGGAGGCAGGGCTAGCTCATAAGCAACCTCCCCAAAACATCGCAACACCTCAAAAGGGCCAATAAATCTCGGACTCAGCTTGCCTTTCTTCCCGAACCTCATGACTCCCTTTATAGGCGATACCGAAGCAAAACCCAATCACCATCCATAAATTCCAAGTCACGAACCTTCCGGTCCGCATAACTCTTCTGCCTGGACTGAGCTGTGCGAAGTCTCTCCTGAATCACCTTCACCTTGTGCAGGGCATCCTAAACCAAGTCTGTACCCAACAATCAGGCCTCGCCCGACTCAAACCATCCCACGGGAGACCTGCACCGCCTACCATACAAAGCCTCATATGGCGCCATCTGAATGCTGGACTGGTAGCTGTTGTTATAAGCAAACTCTGCAAGGTTAAAGTATCAATCCCATGAACCTCCAAAATATATCACACAAGCACGGAGCATATCCTCGAGAATCTAAATCGTGCGCTCGGACTGCCCGTCTGTCTGAGGGTGAAAAGTTGTACACAACTCTACTCTGGTGCCTAACTCCTGTTGAATGGCTCTCCAAAACCGTGAAGTGAACTGTGAACCTCTGTCTGAAATGATAGATACTGGAATACCGTGGAGGCGAACAATCTCTCTGATATAAATCTCAGCCAACCTCTCAGATGAATATGTAGTCAGCACTGGAATGAAATGGGCTGATTTAGTCAGCCGATCCACAATCACCCAAATAACATCATGCTTCCTCAAAGTCCGAGGAAGTCCAACCACAAAGTCCATGGTGATCCGCTCCCACTTCCACTCTGGAAGCTCAATCTGCTGAAGTAACCCTCCCGGTCTCTGATGCTCACATTTGACTTGCTGACAGTTGAGACACTTGGCTATAAACTCCACTATATCCTTCTTCATCCTTCACCACCAATAGTGTTGTCTCAGATCTTGGTACATCTTCGCGGTGCCCAGATGGATGGAATACCGCGAACTATGGGACTCTTCAAGAATCAACTCTCGAAGCCCATCCACGTTGGCACACAAATACGGCCATGAATCCTCATCAACCCGTCATCTCCTATAGTCACTTCCCTGGCATCACCCCGCCGGACTCTACCTGAAGAACCAAAAGGTGGGGATCATCATACTGGAGCTCTTTGATACGGTCATGAAGGGAAGATCGGGCAACCACACAAGCTAATACCCGGCAAGGCTCAAGAAGATCCAATCTCACGAACTGACTGGCTAAGGACTGAACATCTAAGGCTAGAGGCCTCTCAGCTGCATGAAGGTATGCCAAACTCCCCAAACTCTCCACCCGATGAGTCAAGGCGTCGGCCACTACATTGGCCTTCCCCGGGTGGTATAATATAGTGATATGATAGTCTTTTAGCAACTCCAACCACCTACGCTGGCGCAAATTTAGATCCTTCTGCCTGAATATGTGCTGCAAACTCCGGTGATCTGTGAATATCTCACAGGGAACACCATATAAATAATGACGCCATATTTTCAGGGCGTGAACAATCGCTGCCAACTCGAGATCATGAACATGGTAGTTTTTCTCATGAACTTTCAACTGTTTAGACGCGTAGGCAATCACCCTACTGTCCTGCATCAACACCTCTCCCAAGCCAATCCTCGAAGCATCACAATAAACTGTATAGGACGCGGAACCGGTAGGCAAAACCAATACAGGAGCGGTAGTCAGGGCTGTCTTGAGCTTCTGAAATCTCTCCTCACACTCCTCAGTCCATATAAAAGATGCACCCTTCTGGGTCAGTCTGGTCATAGGCGCTGTAATGGATGAAAATCCCTCCACAAAACGGCGATAATACCCAGCCAAACCGAGGAAACTGCGGATCTTAGTAGTTGAGGACGGTCTAGGCCAACTCTGTACCGCCTCCACCTTCTTCGGATATACCTTGATCCCATTCGAAGACACCACGTGGCCTAGGAATGCCACAAAATCAATCCAAAATTCACACTTAGAAAACTTGGCATACAACTTCTTCTCCCTCAATGTCTGAAGCACGGTCCTCAAGTGCTACTCATGGTCCTTCTGGGACCGGGAATATACCAGAATGTCATCAATGAACACAATGACAAAAGTATCAAGATAAGGCCGAAATATGCTGTGCATCAGGTGCATGAAGGCTGCTGGGGCATTGGTCATCCCAAATGACATAACAAGGAACTCATAGTGGCCATATCTAGTCCTGAAGGCAGTCTTCGGCATATCCGGCTCCCGAATCTTCAACTGATGATAACCCGCACGCAGATCAATTTTGGAGAACACCCTAGCACCCTGTAACTGGTCAAATAGATCATCAATGCGAGGCAATGGGTACCTATTCTTCACTCTCACCTTATTCAGCTACCGATAGTCACATATACGCATCGAGTCATCCTTTTTCTTCACAAATAATACCGGAGCGCCCCAAGGTGATACACTGGGCCTGATGAATCCCTTTTCTAGAAACTCCTGTAACTGTTCCTTCAACTCCTTCAACTCAGGAAGAGCCATGCAATAAGGAGGAATGGAAATGGGCTGAGTATTCGGCAACAAGTCAATGCCGAAATCAATGTCTCTATCGGGTGGCATACCTGAAAGATCAGTTGGAAATACATCAGAATAGTCCCTGACAACTGGAACTGACTCAACTGTAGGGGTCTTAGCACTAACATCTCTCACATAAACCAACTATGCATCACAACACTTTTCAACCATCCGCTAAGCCTTAAGAAAAGAAATGACTCGGCGGGGAGTATACTCTAAGGAACCTCTCCACTCTAACCTCGGTATCCTGGCATAGCCAATGTCACAGTCTTAGTGATAATCAAGAATAGCATAATAGGGAGACAATCAGTCCATACCCAATATAACATCAAAATCTACCATACTGAGTAGTAGTAAATCAACTCTGGTCTCAAAAACCACTGATAGAAATCAAACATGACCGATATAGAGAGTCCACAACAAGAGAATCTCCCACCGGAGTAGAAACATAAACATGGGAACTCAAAGAATCCCGGGATATCCCCATATGTGAAGCAAAATAGGAAGACACATATGAATATGTAGAGCCTGGGTCAAATAATACCGATGCATCCCTATGACAAACGGGAACAATACCTATAATGACTGAATCTGAAGCAATGGCCTGGGACCGGGCCGGAAGAGCATAGTACCTGGCCTGGCCTCCCCCTCTAGGGTGACCTCGACCTCCCCGGCCACCACCTTGAGCTGCCTGAGGTGGTAGGGTAGTAGCTGGAGCTGGAATAATAGCTGGAGGACCTGGTGGAAGACGTGGGGCCTAATAAGTCTGAGGGGGTGCACGCTGATAAGTCTGAGGTGGTGCACCCTGATAAGTCTGAAGTGGTGTGCCCCTCCTCGCTCTAGGGAAATCTCTGATCATATGATGAGGGTCACCACACTCAAAGCAATCCCTAGGAGGACGTGGCGGCTGCTGTTGACTCTGAACTGGCCTGCTGGACTAGCCAGTGATAACACCTCGAGCAGGAAGCACCTGAGATACTGGTGGTGCATAATAAGGCTCCTGAGGTCTAGGTAGAGCTGGAATACCACTGGCTGCTAGGAGATCTGAATGAACGGGGCGACTCACAAAACCCCTACCATAGTGTGCTGCTGGTGCACGGGCTCCTGAAAAATGACCAGTCTCTCGAGACCTCTTGGCCTCTCTCTCTCCTCCCTGTCCCGGGCTAACATAGTCTCAATCCTCCGGGAAATACTCACGGCCTGCTGGTAAGCAATATCTGTTTCCAGATCTTTGGTCATGCTAGTTCGAATACTGGGGTGGAGTCCCTCAATAAAGCGTCGAACCCTCTCTCTGACAGTGAAAACCAATGCTGGTGCATGGCGATCCAAATCGCTGAAACGGACTGCATACTCTGACACAGCCATGGTACCCTGGGGTAGCTGCTCAAACTCCGCATGCCAAGCATCCTTGAAGCTCTGAGGGACAAACTCAAGTATAAATATCTCGGAGAACAGAGCCCAAGTAAGTGAAGCTGCCTCGTCCGGGCTACTAAGCTCAAAAGCACGCCACCACTGATAAGCTGCTCCCCTCACTGGAAAGCAGTGAAAGAAACCCCACTCGTCTCCACAATACCCATAGTGTGGAGAATGCGATGACACCCCTCAAGGAAACCCATGACGTCATCCGAAGCTAGTCCGTTGAACTCAGGTGGGTGGTACTTTTTGTACCTCTCAAGTCAGAGTTGCTCTGCCTCAGGAAAAACTATCCTAGTCTCATGCTGAGCTGGAGCTGCTGGGGGCATAAGAATATACTCTAGAACCTGCCCAATATGAACCCTCTGCTCAGGAGTACGGGCTGTGGGAGTCTGTGTCCCTACTCCGGCCTGGGATGTAGCTGGAGCTATCGGGAGTAGTCCCGCCTGAGACAGAGTACTGAAGGCACTCAAGAACTGAGCCAATGTCTCCTAGAGGTCTGGAGTAACAGTAGGGACCTCCTGTGCCCCTCCAACTGTAGCTGCTGGGGGCTCCTCTGCCTCTGCTCTAGTCGGTGCTCAGGCTGCACCGCGTGCTCGTCCTCTGCCCCGACCCTTGTCTATTGTGGCTCTGACTGGGGGCTCGGATGCCTGGTCATCAGTACGTCCGGTACGTGTACGAACATCTGCAAGAAAGAATAGAATAGAGTTTAAGAATTTGAGGACAGTAACTAGCACGATAAGGAATTCCAAAGAATTTGATTGTTCTTAACAGTTACATAGACTCTCGAAGATAGATACGGACGTCTCCGCATCGATCCGTGAGACTTTAATAAACCGGCTTGTGACTTGTGACTCCTATGAACGTAGATGCTCTGATACCAACTTGTCATGATCCATTTTGCCCTCCGAAAAGTATCGTGATGGCACCTAGTCTCAATGACTAGGTAAGCCTAAAATTTGTGGAAAATGATAGAATCAATAAAATAAGACAGAAAAGAACTCAAGTAGGTATAACATAGCTGCTCAGCATATACACTTTCACTTCCCAAAACTCGGAATGTCACTATAGTCACAAGCTCTGTACTAAATGTAGCTTTATACAATGAAATAGTGGAAAAATACATAAGTATTCTATGCCTATACTAGAGCAGAAGGGGACTCGTGGGATTCTGCGGACGCGGCAGAATTACCTCGCTGTCTCCTAGCAGCTGCTAGAATGACTCCTAGCCACGATACTGGGTGCTGGTACCTGGATCTGCACATGAGGAAAACATGCGCAGGAAAGGGCGTGAGTACTCCACATTTGGTACTCCGTAAGTGCCAAGCCTAACCCCAGTCAAGTAGTGACGAGGTCAGGTTGAGGCCCTACTGAGTTTTTAAAACAAGTCAACATATATTTTAAAACAGTGAAATATAGATAAGCAATGATAAACAGGATTAATGGAAACTGGAAGAATTAGTAATAGAAAGAGAGCCATCGGCTCAACACAACATATATCTCAACAGTAAATGTGCATTGCAGTACACGGGGAAAGCTCCCGAATCTTAGTCCGTAGTCCCAATTTAAATATGCTATGCAGTACGCGGGAAAAGCTCTCGGATCTCCGTCCGTAGTCCCAATTTAAATATGCATTTCAGTACAGGAGGGAACGCTCCCGGATCTCGGCCCGTAGTCCTAATTTAAATATGAAATGCATTACAGGGAGAAAGCTCCCGGATCTTGGTCCGTAGTCCCAATTTAAATATGCAAAGCAGAAGTATGTCGGATACGGTTTAATTAAATAGTCCAGGAAAACAACATGCAAGAATAGAGTAAAGCTACCTAAGCATGGTGCAACTAGTAGCAAATAAGAGGAAATCAAGTAAGTACAAGTAGGAATGCTTACTCTTAAGCTAACTACTCAGTTGAGATATGAAACAGTAATATAGGGATGAAAATGAGTGATTTCATGGAAGTAAAAATAGGATTTTAGCAACAATGACCCGTGTACGCCCTCGTCACCTCACGTACACGGCGTCCACGTAACAAAATCAGTATAAAAATACCTAAGGGGAAGTCCCCAACACAAAATTAGGCAAGCCACTTACCTTGATTGCGCTAATCAACTCAATACCACGCTCTTGCAACGAGTATCTGACTCGGGGTGGCCCAAATCTATTCAAATCGATTGCATGGTGTAAATATCACTTCAAGGGAACTAAATAGCTAATTATTTTTAAGCTAATACGCTAAATTAGGAAATTTGCCCAAAAATTCCTCCGGGCCCACGTCTCGGAATCGGGTAAAATTTATATTTCCCGAACACCCATTCACTCATGAACCCACTCGAACAAGAATCAACAAAATCCGACGTCTAAATCTCCCTAAATCCTCAGATTTCTACTTGGGGAAATTTCATCCCAATTTCAGGGTTTTTCATCCAATTTCATTGATTAGATTGAGGAAATTGATAGAGATTATTGATATATAAATGGATTAAGATTAGAAAACGTTACCTATGATTATCCTCTTCAAATCCCACTGAAAATCGCCAAGCTCCGAGCTCACAATCGATTTTGGAATTATGAATTTAGAACTTGGATTTTTGGTATAACCAGCCCAGATGTTTCGCACCTGCGAAACTGGGATCGCACCTACGATGCCGCACCTGTGGAAACACAATCGCAGGTGCGAAAACTCATTAAATGACCTGGGGTCGCAGGTGCGGCTCCGCACCTGCGGATACTCTTCCGAGCCTGCGAGTCGGGCCAGACTAAGCCACGTACACACCTGAGTGCACCCCCTTTGTACCTGCGTGTCCGCACCTGCGGAAATACCATCGCAGGTGCGAGACACCAGAACCAGGATGGTTCAGCTGCTCTCAAAGTCCCAAACTCACCCGTTGGGCATCCGAAACAACCCCGAGGCCCCCAGGACCTCAACCAAACCTACCAAATGACCCTAATACCTTTTTCAAACTTGGTCGAGCCTTAAAAACACATCTCATAACATCAAAATCATCAATTATGCATAGATTCAAGCCTAAGAACTTATGAAATTTCTAGAATCCACATCTGATGCCGAAACACGTCAAAACTCATCCGAATGACCTCAAATTTTGCACACTGGTCACAAATGACATTACGGACCTGCTGTCACTTTCAGAATTCCATTCCGAATCCGATATCAAAATTTCACCTATCGGCCAAAATCGCCGAAATTCTAACTTTCGCCAATTTAAGCCTAAATCCACAACCGACCTCGAAAATACATCCCGAACACGCTCCTCACCCCGAAATCATCCAACAGAGCTAACAGAGTCGACTGAATTCTATTCCGGATCCGTCTTCACACCTCTCTAGCTATGGCCAGATTTATAAAGCTAAATTCCACATTTATGGACTATGTGTCCAAAATCACCCCGGATTTCATCACTCAATGCCTCGGCAAATTCCAATAACATAAATAGACATGGGAGAAGCGGTTAATAGGGGATCAGGCACTAATTCTTAAAATGACCGACCGGGTCGTTACACATAGTCTGATGAATTTTCTCCTAGGATAGAAATCTTAATCTGATAAATCTTTCTCCTAAGATAACAAAAAAAAAATACCTAGTATGATGAACTTTCTCCTAGGATAGAAATTTTAGTCTAATGAATCTTTCTCCTAAGATAAGAAATCTAGTCTGATGAATTTTCCCCTAGGATAAAAATCTTAGTCTAATGAATCTTTCTCCTAAGATAATAAATAAGAAAACCTAGCCTGTTGAATTTTCTCCTAGGATAAAAATCTTAGTCTGATGAATCTTTCTCCTAAGATAACAAAAAAAAAAGACCTAGTCTGATTAATTTTCTCCTAGGATATAAGTCTTAGTCTAATGAATCTTTCTCCTAAAATAATAGCCCTAGTCTAATGAACTTTCTCCTAGGATAAAATTTTTAGTCTGATGAATCTTTCTCCTAAGATAAGAAAACCTAGTCTGATGAATTTTCTCCTAGGATAGAAATCTTAGTCTGATAAATCTTTCTCCTAAGATAACAAAAAAAAAAGACCTAGTCTGATTAATTTTCTCCTAGGATATAAGTCTTAGTCTAATGAATCTTTCTCCTAAAATAATAGCCCTAGTCTAATGAACTTTCTCCTAGGATAAAATTTTTAGTCTGATGAATCTTTCTCCTAAGATAAGAAAACCTAGTCTGATGAATTTTCTCCTAGGATAGAAATCTTAGTCTGATAAATCTTTCTCCTAAGATAATAAATTAGAAAACCCAGTCTGATGAACTTTCTCATAGGATAGAAATCTTAGTCTGATGAATCTTTCTCCTAAGATAAGAGCCCTAGTCTGATGAATTTTCTCCTAGGATAGAAATCTTAGTTTGATGAATCTTTCTCCTAAAATAATAAATTAGAGCCCTAGTCTGACAAACTTTCTCCTAGGATAGAAATCTTAGTCTGATAAATTTTCTCCTAAGATAAGAAAACCTAGTCTGATGAATTTTCTCCTAGGATGAAAAAAAGAAAGAAAGATAAAGTCCTTAAGTTATTAATCTTTAGATTTATTTAAGCTCAGGGTTCCCGCCTGGAAAATAGGGTCAGTTTTTAGTTTCCTTAAATCGTTAATCTTTAGTTTCCTAAAGTTCAGGGGTCTCGCCTGGAAATTAGGGTCAACTTTTAATTCTCTTAAGTTGTTAATCTTTAGTTTTCCTTAAGTTCAGGAGTCCCGCCTGGAAAATAAGGACAATTTTAGTTTCCTTAAGTCGCTAATCTTTAGTTTTTCTTGAGTTCAGGGGTCTCGACTAGAAAATATGGTCGATTTTAGTTTCCTTAAGTCGTTAATCTTTATTTTCTTTTAAGTTCAGGGGTCCCGCCTGGAGAATATGTTCAATTTTAGTTTAGTCAAGCTCAGTTTACAGTTTTCCTCAAGCTCAATCTCAAATCTAGGAGACGCACTTCCTAGTTTGAGTTTTTCATATTTTTTTTCTTTTGGAAATGCACTTCCTAATTTTAGGTTAAAGGTTTTACCCCTAGGAGACGCACTTCCTTGTCTGGATCTTTCAGGATATACTTTTCTTTTAAGAGACGCACTTCCTAAATTGAGATTTCACCCCTAGGAGACACACTTCCTAGTTTGATTCATTCAAGTTTCACCCCTAGGAGATGCACTTCCTACTTTGGGTTATTCAAGCTTCATCCCTAGGAGACGCACTTCCTAATTTGGACTTTCAGTTTTTTTAGCAGAGCATTTTCTAGTCAAAGTTTTCTTGGTTTTACTCACAGGAGACGCATATCCTAGTCGAGTCTTTAATTTTACTCTCATCATTGCATCCTTCATCAATAGCATAAGTGATTTATAGTTCTGCTAACAACTCACAAATCTTCCTAGTGCAAACTGGGGAAGAAAAGTTTCTTTTGTTTTGTCTGTTTTGTTGTAGTAGTAGGCGCCCACCTAGAGAACGAGGCAATTCATTTCAGAGTTACTTCAAATTTCAAGTCAATAGCAGGTGCCCACCTGAAGAACGAGGGAAGTCATTTTAGAATTCAATTCAAGTTAGATATAGCATAAACTCGCCTCCATAATGCGAGTCGACAGTTCAAAATGACCAAAATAAGAAGTCCCAATCCAGAATAAAAGAGAAAAAAATTGAATCCAAAATACAGAAGCAGATGAAAGATATGAACTGCTCAAGACATGACTGAAGTCACGAGCATTGCATTTCCAGTTTTGATCAGAAGAAGCCTTAGAAGAATGAACTAACACCTGCAGCTAGCAAGCATCAAGGTTCAGATCAAATTCTGCATGAAGAACCATACAAGACTCAAGATCAAGCTTCAGAAGATTTATAGATAGGAATCTTGTAACTCATTGCTGATAGGGATGTTTAGTTCTTTTTGATTTTGATATAATAACGGGACCACGGACCGGAGCCTCGAAGGAACATCACTCGACTCTACAACTCATCATTTCATCATTCTCTTTGAACTACATGCGACCTGATTTTCTTATAGCCCGGGATATGTAGGTTGTCCAAAACCAGGACTCGATTGCACTCCTTTTTTTAATTCTTTTGTTTCTTTCCCTGTTAATAATGGTTTGGTAAAAAATTATTCATATAGCTCATCTTTTCTTTGCCTGAAAACTCTTCATGTTTCCGAGCAAAGAAGGGCATGATGTGAGCACCTAATTTTTGACCATATTTTATTTTTTCACCACTTTTTAGTATGTAAATATGTTTTAAGTTTATCTACATATTTTAGCCGTTATTTTCACTTTTTAGTAGGTTTATTTGATAAAATTAAAAAATACAAAAAAAAGAGTTATATTTTTAGGAGTATTAGTTTTATTTTCATTTACAAAGAAAGAAAAGTTTTAAAAAATATAGTTTTATCTAGTTTAGAACAATTTTTAAGTTAGAGGTTTGAGTGTAGTAATTTACCTTATTTTTTTTATCTATTTAGTAGGAGTAGTATTTTATTTTAGTATTTTTGTTTTGTTCATCTTTTGTTTAAACCCAAAACAAAAAAAAAAGGAACAAAAAGAATTAAGAAGAGAACCAAAAATAAAATTGCCACGTGTCAAAGATTCCTCTAATCTTTAGTAACAGATTTTGGCACAATTCCTCACCTGCACACTCCACCCACGTCACACCAGCACACACACTCTTTATGTTTTGCTTTCCAGTTCTCACACTCTCCACTCACATGATAAAATAGGGGGGAGCTGGAAAAAAACGGAAAGAGAGAGAGGGATAAAAACAGAGAGTGACGAGAAGGAGAGGGAACGGACCAAAAACAGATGGGTTTATATATTTCTGGGGAAAGCAACTCATACAGATTTAGAGAGATAAGGGCAACATAATAGTGGTATCTTCACCCAAATACAGCTGCTATCCTTCACCCAGTGGCGAAGGCGAAGGCGAAGGCGAGCCACATTGAATCAAAGGGTGTCAAGCGATACTCCTTCGCTTGAAAATTACACTATATTGCTATATAAGTTTTTTTATTTTATTTATATTTACTATACATTGACTTTCCTTGATTTTTTGATATATCTAATTACTTATATTTTCACACCCCTTGATGAAAATTTTGGCTTCGGCATTGCCTTCACCATGCATGCTGCTTGAAGCAGCTATCTATAGCTTTACCTTATTTTCTTCAACCTTCACTTAAGAACGCCATTTTACAGCCATGAATGAACCTTGAAGCGCCAGCAAAACAACTCCAAAATGTAGCTGAAAGCAATCCCAAAAACCAACCCCGAAACCACCCTTCTTTGATCGGAAATTGCCGCTTAACAATCCCCTGTTTCAATCACGTAAAACAAGCCTTATACTGTTGCAAAAACGCCCCAAACAAGAGCAAAAATCAGCTTGAAACCACCATCCGAACTTGGTAGAGATGAGTTCGTTCGGGGACGTCGATTTCGGTCTAAGGTCCTAGTCCGTAGCTCGCTTGAGGATTACTGTTCTAGGGTTTCTATTTCATTGTATCCGCTCTAAAATTTCAGCAATAGAAGGTCTGTTCTTCTATCTTTTCACTGGTTATTTCATCTATGTCTCGTATTTGTTGGCATAAATGAATAGACGACATAAAACTTTATTTTGTTTTATTGATGCTTGGTCTTGTTTCTTTGTTTCCTGGGTTAATGTTTGAAGTTAATATTATTTTAGCTTGATGAATCTCAAATGGGATCTTATATCATAACTACAATTGATAAATAATTTTGCATTTAAATGGTCTCTGTAAATTTTGGTTTTGTTGAGTTAGGCGTTGGTCTTTGTTGGTGAACTCTGAATTAAGAGAATTGGGGCTGTAGATAAAATTAGCATGCGTGGGTAGTAATTTTTACATTGGAAAGTGTTGGATTTTTTTTTAATCTTTTTTTTTCTTTATTTTTTATTTTGACAACACAAGCTGCATCCCTTTCTTTCCACAATGTTATATCCATAAATCATGCCTTACAACAATCTAAAACTTAGAAAGAATAATTATGAATAGTCGTAGCTTGCTTTATGCGCGATCAATAATAAATCATCGTGACTATGGATATGGTTCCCGTGGCATGGTCACGTTACGTAAATCCCAATTTAAGTACGTGTTTCAAACGACTCGTCAATAACTTCAAATAATAATAAAAATTAACACGTTGTAAATCGCGGGTGCGTTTCACGTGGCGCGATCGCAATGTGTACAAAAATAAATGAGTGCGCGACATCGCGACTTGTTCAAATAAATTTCATAAACACTAAAAGCGGTTTAAAAGGTAAAAATGCACAATAGGTCTTAAATATTTAATAAATCAGATAATTAGGTCAAACTTTCGCCGACTTTAAACTGAGCCAAACTTTCCTCGATTTGGGATTTAAAATAAATCGGTGACTTGGGATACCATAAATTATTCCAAGTGGAAACTTTGATAAATAAATAATCTCATTTCGAATAATGTCACTTAAATTGAAAAAACTCCCTATCCCCCCTCGGGAAAAAGGAGGTGTGACTGCTCTGGCGACTCTGCTGGGGATAAGAACCCGGAATCTCTGGTTCAGGGTTTAGAATTCGAGCTTAGAATAACTGTGATACTTGAATTTTGTTTATTATATGACTTTTTACATGTTTGAGACTAATGTTCTAAATGTTACTTTTTACCGCTTTGGTAATGTTTGAACTGTACATAAACTGTTACGAAACCCTTTTTCTCTCTGAGTCTTCTAAATCTTCTAGGAAGTTCGCGCTGGCGTGACTTCTTTTCTGTTAGTGTCATACCCTAATTTAGAACGAGGATCAGATCAGTTACAAATCTGGATGGTCTTTTGGCTCCCGGTACATTGCCCCCATGGGCTCGAGTTGTCCGCTCAAGTAAGCCAGGGCTAGAACAATATACCCAGGATTTAAACATAGAATGACATAACATTATGCCAGATCCCTAGTAGATACGTTTGTTTGCATCACGTGGATTTGACTTTGATGACTCAACACAGGGGTTGGGTCCGTCTAGGACAAGTGTACCCAAATTAAAAGATCATCCTGATGTATCTTACGTGCTACTTGTGTATCTGTTTGTTTCGGCTTGCATGTTTGTGATGACCCAAGGGGTCATTTTATGAACTTAGATTTCGTTCTAGGCTTATTAACCATAAAAAGATTAATTTTAAGTACCTCGATTTGTGTGTGCAGTCTGGGCGTGAAACCGGAAAGCTTTTATGTGAAAATATTGGAAATAGTAATTTATAAAGTTAAAATTTAATTATAATTGACTTTGGTCAATATTTTTAGTAAACGATTCCAGATCTGTGTTCCAACAATCCCGGGAGGTCTTCAGTAAAATATGGGACTTGAGTATATGCCCGGAAATGAATTCCGAGGTCCCAAGCCTTATAAATCAATTTTTGAAAGAAATTATTTTGCTGAATTATTAATGAAATAAAGAAAAGAATTAATGTTTGAAACCATTGGTATCGGGCCTGTATTTTGGTTCCGGAGCCCGGTACAGATTTATTATAGTATTTAAATGCTAACTGTGAAATTTGGTGAAAAACAGAGTTTATTTGACGCTATTTGGACGTCCGATTGAGAAATAATGAACTTTAAGTGTTCTTGAGAAAAATGATGAGTTTTGAGGTTTAATTCATAGTTTTACATGCTATTTTCATGATTTTATCGCATGAGCAAGTCCGTATGATGTT
This sequence comes from Nicotiana knightiana, assembly GCA_005239525.1. Taxonomy (NCBI): domain Eukaryota; kingdom Viridiplantae; phylum Streptophyta; class Magnoliopsida; order Solanales; family Solanaceae; genus Nicotiana; species Nicotiana knightiana. The sequence goes on along the minus strand of ML395176.1, from coordinate 84,309 downwards.
TTTAGACTTGCGTGCATGTTTTGTTTAGAGCCCCGAGGGCTTGGGTGAGTTCCGGACAAGCCATAGGGCGTTTTACACTTATGAAAATTGTTGTTTTTGCTGGTTCTGGTGCACAGGGAATTAGTTATATGCGATCGCATAGTCCTATCCGCGATCGCATAGTGCAAGTTTCAGGGGGCCACTAGTTGTGCTATACGAACGCATAGTTTCCCTCGCAAACACACTAGGTTAATTGGGCCTGGGGGAGGGGAGCCCAAGTACCCTATGCAAACGCAGCCCCCCCCCTCCTACACGATCGCCAAGGCCAATAAGGCCTGACCCTATGCGAACGCGGGCAAGCCCATGCAAACGCATAGAAGGCCTGACCATGTATATAAATACACTTTTAAACGCGGGCAGAACCCTTTTTCTTCATAGTTTTCGAACTAAACAGCCCTAAGGACGATTTTCTTCATCAAAGTTCATCCCAAGTTATTGGTAATCAATTTTAAACTTTACTCTTTCAATTACCCAATGCTTTTCATCACATTAAAATAAAAAACTAAGAATTTTCATGGTAAAGATTGAGGGTTTGGATAGAATTAGGAAATTTTGTAAAAATCGAATCTTTACCTAGAATTGAAGTCGGACTTCAAAACTAATTGTATATTCAGGCTCGTGGGTGAATGGGTAAATGTAATTTGGTCCGGACCCCAAGTTTGGACCAAGCGGGCCCGGGGTCGGATTTTAACTTTTTTTTAGAAAACTTTAGGAAAAATTATAATTTTCAGTAAAGTAGTTACTTTAGCATTAATTAATGATACTAAATCAATTATGGTTAGATTCGAGTATGTTGGAGGTGAATTCAAGAGGAAAATCTATAATTGAACAGTGAGTGGCCTGCGAAGTTGAGGTAAGTGCTTGGTTTAACCTTGACTTGAGGGAATAGGAATCTCCAACTTAATTGTTATGTGAAATTGCATGTGTGTGGTGTATAGGTTAGGTGACGAGTATCTATGCACCACCAAATTGTCTGCTTACATGATCTCTTCCCCGTTTCCAATTTAATTGCTCATGTTTCAATTGTTTCATGCCCATTGTTGTTTCTATGATTACTTGGCTTGTTAATTTATTGTTAAGTCCGATTGCAATTATTTTTGAAAAAAGTATTAACGTTTTCCTTGGTTTTATTGTGGTACATAAATATTGAGTGGGTTGACATTGTTTTACGAGATATATATGTATTCCTGCTGGTTCCATTTTTGTGATAATATTGATGAGTCTATGAGAAGTTCAATTTTCTGTTTATAATTGTTGAGATAAAAGTGTTGTGAAAGGTTTGGCATGAATTGTGAAAGTTCTTGATAAATAAATAAATTGATAGGGATAAGGGTGGATAACAAGATAGTGATAAGGGTGGACAGGTGAGGTAAATGATAGTGATAAGGGTGGACAGGTGAGGTAAATGATAGTGATAAGGGTGGACAGGTGAGACCGAGTTGCACGCCGCAACAAGACAGTGATAAGGGAGGTTATTTGTGTGTTACTGATTTTAAACACAATGATTTGGAAAAATTATGGCTTTACTCTACTGTTTCTCATGTTATGCACATACGGTTATTTTAAAGTAAAGTTTGGAAATTTATGTGAGATCTTGATTAAAGCTGAGGCCTGGAATAGGCGACTGAGTTATTCTATTTATTGTTGCTGTTTATCTTTCTTATTTGTGTAGAATTGTTTTATTGCTTTATTATTATATATGTTTCTACAAGTTAAGTTATAATTGCCCCGTCATAACCTCGTCACTACTTCGCCGAGGTTAGGCTCGGCACTTACTCAGTACATTGGGTCGGTTGTACTGATATTACACACTGCACTCTTTTGTGCAAATCCAGGTATCAGCTAGCAGTAGAGATTTTAGTAGTGGCTGAGGTATATCTGCCGGCGTTCGCAGATCGCGAGAGTCTTCTCTTAGTTCGTAGAGATTGTTTTATATTTTCTCAAAACAATTATATTATTTCTTTCAGCCCATTTTTTGTAGTATTCTTTAGTAGTTCGTGAATTGTGACACCAGACCCTAGGGTAGTCTTAGAGTTATTTATATAATTAGTTCGTGGCTCAGTTTATTTATTTGTTTATTATTTTATATTTGGAGTTATTCTTTGGAAACCATTAGATTAAGTTTACTTTAAATTTATTTTATTATGTTTAAATGGATAATCAAAGGAAAATAATTAATCGAACTCTAAAATTGTCTTACCTAGCAAGTGTGGTGTTAGGCGCCATCACGATCCCTAAGGTTGGGAATTTGGGTCGTGACAAGTTGGTATCAGAGCCCTAGGTTGCTTAGATCTCACAATTCACGAACAAGCTTAGTAGAGTCTGAAGGATCGGTACACAGACATTTGTACTTATCTCTCAGAGGCTATTGAGTTAGGAAACAACTCCATTTTATTTCTATTCTATCGTGCGATTCTTGTTATCTCAAATACTGATTGGATTCTTCTATTCTCTCGCAGATGGCGAGAAAACGTGCTTCCTTGTAACGACCTGACCGGTCGTTTTGCGTTATCGGACCCCGTTCCCCTAAATGAAACTTCCCATAGCGGCTTATTATGATTTATGACTTGCGGGGACTGGTGGTTCGGGATTCGGAACTGTTTAGAGTGCTATAGGAACACTTGGTTCCTTAAGGTTGGCTTTTAAGGCCAAGTTTGACTTCAGCCAACACTTTTAGTAAATGGCCTCAGAATCGAGTTTCGACGGTTCCAGTAGCTTCGTATAATGATTTCGGACTTGGGCGTATGTTCGCAATGGATTTTGATAACCCGGGAGCGTTTCAATGCCAAATATGGAAATAAGGATTTCCTTAAGTTAATATTGTGGTTTGGGACGTGTTTTTGTGTTATCGAGGTCTGAACAGAATTCTGAGACCGCGAATAGTTCTGTTATGTCATTTATGACTTGACTGCAAAATTTGGTGTCATTTCGAGTAGTATAGGTCGGTTCGGCGCATTGTTAGCGAATTCTAGGACTTTAAGTTCAAAGTTTGTATCAATTTTGGTTTTGGGGTCAAATTCTTAGTTTCATTGTTGTTTTTCACGTTCCGTTAATTTGAGCAAGTCCGTATCATGAATACAAACCTGCCAGTGCCTTTGGACGGGGTCCCGAGGGGCTCGGGTGAGTTTCAGACCCCTCAGAGTTAAATGCAAAACACCAGAATTTCTGTGTCAGGTTTCCTTCTATGCGTTCGCGATTGCTCTGCCACGTTCGCATAAAAGGATCTGTGCGGGAGTGAAAATTTTCCCTATGCGTTCGCATAGGTGCTCCGCATTCGCATAAGGTAGGGCATTGGGCCAAACCAGCTTAGCCCTTACTCAGTGCGTTCGCACCCCCCAGTGGTGTTCGCGTAGGTCTAGCCTAGCTAGCCTCCGCATTCGCGAAGACCTCTCTGCGTTCGCATAGAAGGACTCATCAGGCCTGACCATTTGTTCATCGCGAACGCACTGCCCCTGATGCGTTCGCATAGAAGGGGCAACTGGGCAGTGTGTTTTTATGACGGGATTTAATTCATTTTCCTCATCTTCTTCTTCTTCCTTGGGATGATTTTCAGCATTCAAGAGGGGAAAATGACCTAGTTATTGAAGATAAGTAAATTCTACCCTAATATTAGTTTCATGCATGGATTACAAACTGAATTAACTACCTAATTAGTGAAAGTTAATGATTTGGGGTAGTAACCTAGGGCTTTTGAAAATGTAGAAAAATTACCCGCGCATTGGCTATGAATTCATACAAAAATCATATATTAACGATCCTTAGGTTATGGGTGAGTGTTTCCTTTGAGAATTTTCGTAATCCAGGCATGCGGGTCCGGGGTTGGATTTTGGGATTTCTTCAAGAATGGTGAATTTGACTAAATAATAGGAGAATTCCATGCTTTGAATATAAATTGATATATTTGTATAACATTTGGCTAGTTTCGAGTCCGTGGGTGTCAAGTTCGGAGTTTCGGGCGCATTCTTGACCCGGAGAGTAGGTGCGATGCGAGGTGAGTCTCCTTTCTAACCTTGTAAGAGGGAACTGTCACCCTAGGTGATTTAAATGCTATATGTNCTATTACTATTATGTCCGGGTAGTTAGGCCCACATCATGCCTTGTGTTTTACTTGATATGAACTATATGCTTAATAACTTAATTGTTACATGCGGCTTATTTCCCTGAGGTCATGGAATTTGAGAAAACTGGTAAGGAATTGTTCATTGAAAAGTAATTTAAAAAGGAATAATGTTTGTGCATGTGATCGCTTCGCAATTTACATTCCGCGAGCGGAGTGTGATTTCCCCCACTCTTATAGGAACGGGTCGTACGCCACGGCGGATTGAGAGATGCACATCCTCGACAGTGCATAGAGAGGATTACTTTATGGAAAAGATGCACTTTTGGTTCGGGCCATTCGATCCTCGGCAGTGCATAGATGTGGGTACTTTATGGAAAGGTGCACTTATGGTTCGGGCCGTTCGACCCTCGGCAGTGCACGGACATGACTATCTTATGACTCCGGCCGGCTGTCCTTACCCTGCATGCGCATGATTTATTTTTTACTAAATTCATGGACATTGATTTGACAGATATTTGGGGGAAGGTGAAGTACTAATTGTTTTATTCATTCCCAGTACTTCCTTGGATTTCAGTGCCTTATATATATTTGTTGCTTCACTGCCTTTACATGCCTACCGTTTCAATCATATTCTGTTAAATTATACTGTTGGACCTTAGTGAGTGTCCAGTCGACCTCTCGTCACTACCTCTTCGAGGTTAGGCGGGATACTCACTGGGTACATATATATTTATGTACTCATGCTATGCTTCTGTACTTAATTGTACAGGTTCTGAGGCTGGTGCATCTGGTTGTCAGATCGGAGCTTGATTTTGATTATAAACGGACCTGACTTCACGGTGAGCTGCTTTCTCCTGGCGATCTCCGACAGCACCATGTGGTTTCTTTTTCTTATTTCCGGTCTATTTCCTTCAGACAATGGGACTGTATATTATATCTTTTGTATATTCTGTTTAATAAACGACCTTAGAATCAAGATTAGAAGGTTCCAGCAGGTCGTTTATGATTTCGGACTTGCGCGTATGTTCGGATCGAGTCTTGGATGACCCAGGAGCATTTCCGCGCATGTTGTAGAAGTTAGCATTTTAGAAGAAATTTCATAAGTCTGGGTCGAAGTAAATTTTAGCGTTATTGATGTCCGTTTGGGATTCCGAGTCTCGGAATAGCTCCGTATGGTGATTCTGGTATTAGGAGCGCGATCGGAGGTGAATTCAGAGGTCCGTAGCCCATTTTGGAGTCATTTGGCTAAGGATAGAAAATTCGAAGGTTTTGAGGAATTGAACCGGAAGTGAAAATTTTGATATCGAGGTCGGATTCTGATTCTGAAAGTTGGAGCAGGTCCGTAATGCTGAATGTGACTTGTGTGCAAAAATTGGGGCCAATCAGACGTGATTTGATAGGTTTCGACATTGAATGTAGAAGTTGAAAATTTCAAAGTTCATAAAAATTGAATTAAGTTGCGATCCATTGTTTCGATGTTATTTGATGTGATTTGAGGCCTCGGGCAGGTCCGCATTATGTTTTGGAACAAGTTGGTGTGATTGGACAGGGTCCCGGGGGCCCTGGGTGGATTTCGGGTGGTTATCGGATCGAATTTGGAAGTTTGAGAAAGGCTAAGGCTGCTGGTGTCTGGTATAACCGCACTTGCGAGGTTTTGGCCGCAGGTGCAGAGCCGCAGAAGCAGCCTTAGTATCGCAGAAGCAGAAAAAAGACTGGCTTGGCTGGGGGCTCAGGTACGAGATTGTGTCCGCACCTGCGAAGGCGTAGATGCGGGAAAGGAGGCGCAGGTGCGGATCTGTGCCGGGCAAGGGGAGTGCACAAGTGTGAGGTTTGGGCCGCACCTGCGAGTCCGCAGGTACACTAGTTCCTGCACACAAGTCATAGTTATTATGTATTTCGGGTTTGTATATATATTGGCTCACGCCTCTTCATGACTGCTTTTGATTAAAAACTGGCTAATTATCCTTGTCGATTCATGTTTTAAGTTTTAAAACTGAGTATATGTTGAGGAGCAGGACGAGGTGCCTCCAGCAGACCCTGCTCCAGTAGACTTCATGATGGCGCTAGGCTTCCAGGCAGTCATGGGCCGTATGATGAGATTTATGGACACCATGTCCCAGGCTGGTTTATTTCCAGCAGATCCTGCCACTTCTCATGCGGGAGGGGGAGTCCAGACCCCTACTGCCCAGGCTGCAGGCCAGACAACAACATTACATCATTAACCCGGGTACACTGCCCGTGGGTAGGGTCCAGCCTGTTGCAGCAGCACCTGAGCCCAGACCAGCTGCGGACGGCGATTCGCAGCAGTTATTGGATAGATGGACTCGATTGCACCCTCCAGTCTTTGGGGGTGAGCGAGGAGAGGATGCCCAGGATTTTGTGGATAGGTGCAGGGACAAACTGCACAACATGAGGATACTAGAGTCCCATGGAGTGGATTTCACTACCTTTCAGTTGGAGGGCAGAGCTCGTAGGTGGTGGCAGTCCTATATACTCAGCAGGCCAGCTGATTCTCCTACTGTCACTTGGGAGCAGTTCATGCAGATGTTTCTGGATAGATATATCCCACCCTCTGATAGGGAAGAGCTGCGGTATCAGTTTGAGCGGCTAGACTAGGGACAAATGTCAGTGACAGATTATGAGGCCATATTTTCAGAGTTGTCTCGCCATGCACTCATGATACTACCTACTGATGCAAAGAGGGTGCAGAGATTTGTGGCTGGGTTGCATCCGGGTATTAGGGCCACCATGGCCCGAGAGGTGGAGATGGGTACTCCTTATCAGCTCGTGGTAGAGATTGCTCGCAGGATCGAGGGGTATCAGTCGAGGAGCAGGGAGCAGGGGCAGTAGGACAAGAGAGCTAGATTCTCTGGAGATTTCAGAGGTGCCCCAGCTAGGGGCAGAGGTCAGTTTAGCAGTGGTCAGCCCAACATGCCTTTATATTCAGCACCTCCGCCACCTCCCCGAGGTGTTCTAGTGAGGCCTCATTTCAGCGCCAGGCCAGTGCGTTCCTACCATCCTCCAGCCATTCAGAGCTCACCCAGTGGTTATCCCAGTCATCTGAGACCCTCCGACCCCTACTTTAGTGCTATGCCAGAGGGACATCACCCTCCGGCCGTTCAGGGTTCTTCGTTGGGGCAGTAGACTATGGTACTTGGAGTTATTACGAGTTTGGAGAGCCAGGTAATATGAGGAGGCAATTTCCCAGGTTTCGGGGCAAGGACGTACAACAGAGTTATCAGCCGATGGGTCCGGCACTAGCAGTCCGCCCACCTAAAGGTGGAGGACATGTCGGCAGGGGTCGTCCTAGAGGTGGAGGCCAGTCAAGGGGAGGTCAGGAAGCTCCTATTCACTCTGGTAGAGCTCAGTCTTCTGGTACTCCAGCCAGATTCTATGCCATTCCGGCCAGATCATATGTAGTGGCCTCAGACGCCGTGATCACATGTATTATCTCAGTATCTGGTAGAGAGGCTTCAGTATTATTTGATCCAGGATCCACCTATTCATATGTTTCAGCATTATTTTCTAATTTTCTGGATGCTCCTCGCGAGTCCTTGGGTTCTCCTATATATGTGTCCACTCCTGTGGGCAATTCTGTGGTGGTAGACCGGATTTATCGGTCTTGTGTGATCACCTTCTGTGGGTTCGAGACTAGAGCGGACCTTTTATTGCTCGACATGGTTGATTTTGAGATTATTCTAGGCATGGATTGGCTATCTCCTTATCATGTCGTGCTAGATTGCCATGCCAAGACAGTTACTTTAGCCATGCCCGAGTCGCCTAGGCTGGAGTGGAGAGGTTCCTCAGTTAGTGCAGCCAGCCGGGTTATTTCATTCATGAAGGCTCGACATATGGTCGAAAAGGGTTGTATGGCCTATTTTTCTTATGTGCGGGACACCACCGCCGAGTCTCCGACGATTGATTCAGTGCCAGTGGTTCGAGAGTTTGCTGATGTATTTCCTTCAGACCTTCCAGGCATGCCTCCGGATCGTGAAATTGATTTCTGCATTGATTTAGCTTCAGGCACCCAGCCTATTGTATTAGTAAAAAATAGTTTCACACGTAAGCCAGCTTTTGATAGCTCAGCTAGTCACGTGGACACGGGAAAACACAATTGCTGGAAATAACTCTTTGAAGAGGTACGGTACAAAGAGACACGGTTCAGTAAACCCACGAACTTATCAACCATGGGAAGTCCAATTTGATCAAAACGGGAAAGAGGCACGGTCAGAATGAATCTAGACAAAGCTACGGACAGATTGACGAACCCACAATTGATTACTCGAACATTATGTAACTGAACCCCTATTTACCGTTATCCTTTGTAACGCCTCATTAATTTCATAATTAGTCATTAATGAGTAACCATAGAACCAGTCGTACGTTATAAGAATCTCCTATATAAGGGAGGGGAATACAGCTTGTAAAGGCATCTGATTCTCGAAATACAATCAACTTCGATCTTTTATTTCTGTAATATTGTCTATTATTCATTTTTCCATTATCTCTATTATCAGTAACCCGTATTCATCTTAAAAATAAGCTTTAGTCAAAGGGTCTAATTCTTTGGTTAAACAAATTGGTTCCGTTACCGGGAATATGATAATCTTTGTTTACTTTCCAAGTGATATCCTCTGAATTATATCAAACCCCAACGACAACAGCCAACAAAGAAGTGGAACCCCAGTTCCATCACCTTCAGGAACCCCACGTGGTTCAAGGGAACAATCCCCAGAAAGATCCAATAACAACCATGGTAATAATGATCAAACTGTGGAACAAGATAATGTAAAGCAAATGATTGCATAGTATGTGAGCCAAACTTTGCAGGAATTTGCGAGAGGATTACCAGCAGCGTTGCCTACACCGACAATGCCACCCCCCAATAACACCATCACCATGGAAAATCCTCAATCTGGGTTGGCAAACTCAGGAAGAGGAGATACTCCTAATGAATCTCTCGAAACGAGACCAGGTATATCTAATAACTCAGAATTACAAAATTTACTGCTAACCATGCAGAAACAGATGAAGGAGCAGAACGATCGCATCGAACAAATTCCTGGAGTACCACCTATCATCAAAGGCATTGATGTTGATAGATATTCTCAACAACCTTGGAAGCCAAGTGCGGCACCCTTGCCTATACCCAAGAAGTTTAAAATGCCTGACGTTCCCAAATATGATGGAACAACTGACCCACGTGACCATGTGACTGCTTTCACTACTGGGGTAAAAGGCAACGACTTAACGAAACAAGAGATTGAATCAGTCCTTGTCAAAAAATTTGGGGAAACACTTACCAAAGGGGCTCTAACCTGGTATTCTCTTCTCCCTGAAAATTCTATTGACTCTTTTGCTGAGCTTGCAGATTCATTTATAAAAGTACACTCTGGTGCACAAAAAGTTGAGAAGAGGATGGAAGACATATTCTAAATGAAACAAGGAGACACAGAACTACTCCGTGAGTTTGTAGATAGGTTTCAACGAGAAAGAATGCAGTTACCCAGGGTGCCTGATAATTGGGCAGCCATGGCCTTTGCAAGCAATCTGAGCAATAAAAGCTCAGAAGCCACCAGGCGACTTAAGGATAATCTAAGAGAATTCCCCGCCACAACATGGAGCGATGTATATAACAGGTACAGTACTAGACTCATAATAGAAGAAGATATCATTGCTCGTTCGAGAGATGAAGATCATTCTAGATCCAAACGACTTGAATCAGATAGAACATCAGGTAAAAACAGGTTTGATCCTTACTTAGGATCCTCGGGACGCGATATATGCCCCAGGTTCGAAAACACTAGGTCGGACTATAGACTACAAGGAAGAGATGTAATCTCATCCTCATCTAGATCTAGAAAAAATCGAGATGAACGACCTAGAGGTAGTACTCAAATTGGGGATCATACCTTTAACGTAAGTACTACTGAACTTGTCTCAATATTGAAGAACATGGGAGACAAGGTCAAATGGCCCAAAAAGATGCGGTCAAATCCTAGTAGAAGAAACCCAGATCACTGGTGTGAATTTCACAACGATCATGGGCATAAAACTGCAGATTGCAGATTTCTACAAGGAGAAGTAGAAAATTTCTTAAAACAAGGCTATTTAACAAAAAATTTTAGTGATAAAGGTAAACAGACATACATGAGGAACAGGCAGGAGCCCCCAAAGCCTCCACTTCCAAAACAAACCGTTAACGTAATACACGGTGGTGAAGAAGTAAACGGAGTGATTTGCAAAACAACCACAAAGTTCACAGTTACACACGGGAAACGTGCTCGTGGAGAGGACGATATAACATTCGATGATGCAGATAGCAGCGGATTAATTCTTCCTCACAATGATGCTCTGGTAATATCTCTACTTATTTATGACACTAACGTGAAAAGAGTGTTGATTGATCCAGACAGTTCAATCAATATCATTTTGCTAAGAGTCTTGGAAGAAATGCTACTGGGGAATCAAGTAATCCCAAAAGCACGAGCTATATCCGGGTTTGATAACTCTAGGGTTATAACAAAAGGAGAAATTGAGCTTAACACCTATGCTGAGGGGGTGATCAAAAGAGCTAGATTCCAAGTAATTGATACTCACATGACTTATAACGTGATCATTGGAAGGCCATGGATCCACGACATAAAAGCGATACCCTCCACGTTGCATCAGGTAATTAAATTTCCCTCTAAATGGAGGATTCAACGAATCAAAGGAGATCAGCAGACCGCAAAAAATATAAATTCTGTGGTACACTACAACAAGAAAATAGAAGTGGAAGAATTACGAGATAAGGAAATCTCCAAAACATGTAACACCGCCCAAACAGACATGGAAAATATGACTGCCCAAATAGGTACGGAAGATATAATTGCTAAAACAGGCACGAAAGAAAATACTTACGAGCAGAAGAGTAAAGTTACCACGGAAGATATACTATACCACACAGATGCGGATTCCAGACCGGACGTCATTCATGAACTGGAGGAAGATGAGCACATCAAAACAACTACGCAGGAGCTCGAAGCTATTCCGTTATCTGAACAAAAACCTGAGCAAAAAGTGTATATAGGCACGAGGCTAATCCCCACTCGAAGAGGTAAGTTAATTGATTATTTAATGACTAACGCAGACTATTTTGCGTGGTCCCACTCAGATATGACAGGCATCTCACCAGAAGTGATGACTCATAAACTAAATGAAGATCTATCCTTCGTACCTGTTAAGCAGAAGAAAAGAAAGCAAGGACCATTCAAGAACCAAGTGATCGACGAAGAGGTACAGAAACTCTTGAAGATTGGTTCGATACGAGAGGTAACGTACCCTAACTGGTTGGCAAACACCGTGGTAGTACCTAAAAAGAATGGCAAGTGGAGAGTATGCGTAGATTATATATACTGATTTAAACAAAGCATGCCCCAAGGATTCATTCCTATTGCCTCATATAGATCAAATGATTGATGCTACCGCAGGTCATGAACTATTAAGCTTTCTAGATGCATATTCTGGTTATAATCAGATTAAAATGGATCCTTTAGACGAGGAAAAAACCTCATTTATCACGAATAGGGGAACTTATTGTTATAAAGTCATGCCTTTTGGCCTAAAAAATGCTGGAGCCACCTATCAAAGGCTAGTGACCAAGATGTTCCAAGAACATCTGGGAAAAACGATGGAGGTGTACATCGATGACATGTTGGTAAAATCAACACAAGCACAAGACCATTTCCAGCACCTATCTACTGCTTTTGATATTTTACGCAGGTATAATATAAAGTTGAATCCAGAGAAATGCGCTTTTGGAGTGAAACCAGGCAAATTTTTGGGTTTCCTTGTATCAAATAGAGGAAAGAGGTAAATCCCGCTCAAATTAAAATCATAGAGGAAATACCTGATTTTTTAACAAATAAAAAGGAGGTTCAAAGATTGACAGGAAGAATAGCAGCTTTGGGGAGGTTTATTTCTAGATCTTCCGAAAAAGTTTTAAATTCTTCTCAGTTCTCAAAAAACTGAATCAATTCGAATGGACTGAAGAATGTTAGCAAGCCCTCAAGAACCTAAATATTTATCTATCGAAACCACCACTGCTTTCAAAGCCAAAAGAAGGGGAAAGATTGTACATCTACCTGGCTGTCTCAGAAATTGCTGTAAGTGCAGTATTGGTAAGAGAAGAAAAAGGTAAACAATCACCTATCTATTATGTAAGTAAAACTTTGCTAGATGCTGAGACTAGATATCCACATCTGGAAAAGTTAGCTTTAGCTTTAATAATGGCATCTAGAAAATTACGACCCTATTTTCAATGCCACCCAATCACTGTTGTGACTTCATATCCTTTAAGAAATATTCTTCATAAACAAGAATTATCAGGAATATTAGCCAAGTGGACCATAGAACTAAGTGAACATGAGATAATTTATCTGCCTAGGACTGTNGAAAAGACACGACAAGCTATAAAGTGTTATCCTATCACTAACAATGAAGCAGAGTACGAAGTTGTTATTGCAGGGCTTGAACTTGCACGGGAGCTCTCAATCGAGCAAATTGTGATCAACAACGACTCCCAACTGGTAGTAAATCAAATACAGGGGACTTACATCAATAGAGAAACTAGAATGCAACAGTATCTTGAAAAAGCACGAGAGCTCGTGAGACAATTCAAAACATGGAAGGTAGTGAAAATACCTAGAGAGGATAATGTGGAGGCAGATGCATTAGCTAACCTCGCAGCAGTCACATAAGTAACGAACAAAGACAATATAATTTTTGTCCAACTATTTCATTCAATAATAGACCAGGACATGAATGAGATAACTTTCAACAACCTAACCTGGGACAGGAGAAACAAAATTCTTAATTTTTTTGCAGAATGGCACCGTACCTAAAGACAGGAAAGCGGATCAAGCACTACGCCGCAAAGCTGCACGGTACTGCCTTATTCGCAACTTACTTTATCGCAAGATGTTCGGAGGACCCCTAGCTAAATGCCTTGGGCCTAACCAAACAAAATTTGTGATGAAAGAAATCCACGAAGGACACTGTGGAAATCACTCGGGGGCAAGATCCTTAGTGAAAACACTAATCAGAGTCGGATACTATTGGCCTAAGATGGAAGAAGAAGCCGAGAATTTTGTATCCAAATGTGACAAATGCCAAAGGTTTGCCAATAACATGCATCGACCAGCGGAATTATTACATCCAATAATATCCCCATGGCCTTTCATGAAATGGGGTATGGACATAGTAGGACCTCTTCCCACAGCTAAAGGACAGGTATGGTTTTTACTCGTACTAACCGACTATTTTACAAAATAGGTAGAGGCAGAAGCGTTCAAACAAGTGCGAGAAAAGGAAGTTAAAAGCTTCTTATGGCGAAACATAATATGCCGCTTTGGAATACCAAAGGAAATCGTGTGTGATAATGGCCCACAATTCATAGGCTCACAAATCACGGAATTCTTCGAAAGTTGGAAAATCAAGCGGATCACTTCAACGCCGTACCACCCCGTGGCTAACGGTCAAGCTGAATCAACGAATAATGTCATCATCAACAATCTAAAGAAGCGGCTAAATAAAGCCAAAGGAAATTGGCCTGATGAATTACCAGCGGTACTATGGGCATACAGAACAACCTCAAAAATAGCCACGGGAGAAACTCCATTCGCACTTGTTTATGGCTAAGAAGCCTTAATACCTGTGGATATTGGCGAACCAAGCATAAGGTTCTCAACAACCACGGAAGGTGAAAACGACGACGAACTAAGGATCAACTTGGACCTGCTCGAACCACGGAGAGAAGCAACATTGATACGGATGGCAGCTTAAAAATAAATCATAGAGCATTATTACAACCGTAAAGTTCATCTCAGGTACTTTAAAATTGGAGACTTCGTCCTCAAAAAAAGTCTTTCAATCAACAAAAGAAGCAGGTGCAGGAAAGCTAAATCCAAACTGGTAAGGACCTTACAAAATTCGAGGGTTAGCCGGAAAAGGCGCCTATGATTTGGAAGCTATGGATGGCAGAGTTCTACCAAAAAGCTGGAACGTCATCCATCTAAAGAAGTATTACTTCTAAAAAGAAAAGAATACCCCCCGTCAGGTATCACACGTTCGATTTTATTTTGAACATTTAAAAATTTTACTAACTTTTTTAGATGATAGGCACAAAGCTAACCCATCACCATATGATGTCATTAGACCCGCAAAGACGCGAGGAAATAACACAATTCCCGGCCTAGGGTTACACTTTCTGATGGACGTTTTAAAAGGGGTTAAGCAGTCATCATATAAAAAACTATATACCTTCGTGCCCGGAATGTTTTTCCTTTTCAGGAAAAGGACCACAAAGAAAGGAATAATCAAGTGCTCGAGATTTCATTCTTCAAAGCTCAAACACTTGGGGGACTATACAGTATGGAAGGCTAAGACGAAACAAAGAAGACTATCAGAAAGTTAAAAGCTCGAGCCTAAAGACCCATCTACCCAATGAAGACAAGTGACACAAGCAAAATCGAAAGAAATCAAAAGAGCCATCCAAATACAAAGCCTAATGCAAAAAGCAAAAACCTTCGAACATATTCAGGTTGAAAGGCAAAATGTCAGTAATGAGAAAGAAATGTACATCTTTATACTCATTCAAAAAAACTGTTATCAAATAAAAATAGTTACGAATAAGAAAACATTTCCCTCGTACTTATTAGAAAACTGTTACTAAACAGTTACGGGTAAAAACCCCAATCTTTATAAAAACTGTTACTAGTGAAAAACAGTTATTTCCTTGTATTAATATCGAAAAACAGTTACGAAATACAAGAGTATACTAAATCTGTTAACAAGCATGAGGAGTCAGAGCAAAAACCCCTTCACAAAATAAGGTAGGAGAGTAGAGGTGAATAAGATGGTTGAAGGTAAAAGGAACCGAGGCTAAAGAAGCCAAACTCCTAAGGCATGAGACAAATCGCCACACAAGCGGGCCAACTTGTCCTAAGCATATATTGGAAAAACGGCAAAACTCAATTATAACTGGGTCAATGGGGGGTCTAAACCCTAAAGTGAAGGGATAAGTATAAACAAAAGAATATCCCGTCTTGTAAGACGTTATTCTTTGATTACTATTCGAAATATAGATAGGAAAGTCCGATTTCCATGAGCACTCCCTTCAAACAAGGGAAATCTGACCCTCAGTTATAAAGGTTGTGTATATTTCTACACTATCAAGAGAAGAAGACTGATCTACAAGAATTTGACTATCCCTAGCGAAAACAAACTCAGCAGGGATAATTTCATCGACTCCAGGTTCATGAAGGCATTCGCCTCTACCTCTAGACGAAGACCAAGAAACCCTAAATCTCGGAATAACTGGAGATCTAGTGGAAGAAGAAGGAACTATTTGAGAAGAAGAAGAGCCCCTCGAAGGAGTGGATCCTAGACATCTAAGTCTACCACCCCTGCGACTCCTATATCTATTCCTCCGTATCGTATGGCTCCGAAGGAGTTGAAGGAGCATCTTGAGGAGTTGTTAGCTAAGGGGTTCATCAGACCGAGTGTATCGCCGTGGGGTGCTCCAGTTCTATTCGTAAAGAAGAAGGATGGGTCCTTGTGGATGTGTATTGGTTACCGCCAGTTGAACAAGGTCACCATTAAGAATAAGTATCCTTTGCCACGCATTGATGATTTGTTTGACCAGTTGCAGGGTGCTTGGGTGTTTTCTAAGATTTATTTGAGATCGAGATATCATCAGCTGAAGATTCAGGCCTCAGATGTTTCGAAGACTACTTTTCGTACGAGATATGGCCACTATGAGTTCCTGGTGATGTCCTTTGGCTTGACTAATGCCCCAACATCATTCATGGACTTGATGAATATGGTGTTCAAGATATATATTGATTCCTTTGTTATTGTCTTTATTGATGACATCTTGATTTACTCACGTAGCCTGGGGGAGCACTAGCAGCATTTGAGAGTTATGCTCCAGACTTTGCGGGAACAGATGCTATATGCTAAGTTCTCCAAGTGTGAGTTCTGGTTGGATTCCGTTGCATTCCTGGGGCATGTATTATTCGGAGAGGGTATCAAGGTTGATCTTCAGAAGATCGAGGCAGTTCAGAGTTGGTCGCGTCCTACCTCAGCTACAGAGATCAGGAGTTTTTTGGGCCTGGCAAGATATTATCGCCGATTTGTGGAGGGATTCTCTTCTATTGCAGCTCCATTGACCAGATTGACTCAGAAGAATGCCCCGTTCCGATGGTCAGACGAGTGTGAGGCGAGCTTTCAGAAGCTCAAGACAGCATTGACCTCAGCACCAATTCTAGTATTTCCTTCCGGTTCTGGGATGTATACAGTATATTGCGATGCTTCGCGCGTTGGCTTGGGGGGGGGGTGTTGATGCAGGAAGGGAGAGTTATTGCTTATGCTTTGCACCAGCTGAAGGTTCATGAGAAGAATTACCCTGTACACAACTTGGAGTTGGTGGCGATTGTTCATGCTCTTAAGATTTGGAGGCACTACTTGTATGGAGTGTCTTGTGAGGTTTATACAGACCACCATAGATTGCAGCATTGTTCAAGCAGAGGGATCTTAATTTGAGGCAGCGCAGATGGCTTGAGTTATTGAAGGATTATGATATCACCATTCTTTATCATCCGGGCAAGGCAAATATGGTAGCATATGCTTTGAGCAGGAAGGCGGAGAGTATGGGTAGCTTGGCTTATATTGCAGTAGAGGAGAGACCTCTAGCCTTGGACATTCAGTCCTTGGCCAATCTCCTAGTGAGATTAGACCTTTTAGAGCCTCGTCGAGTTTTAGCACATGTGGTTGCTCAGTATTCATTATTTAGGGAGATTAAGGCTCGACAGTATGATGATCCGTGTTTGGTAGAGCTACGGGAGGCAGTGGTTCAGGGTAGGGCCAAGGAGGTTACTATTGGCGAGGATGGTGTTCTGAGACTTCAGGGCCGCTTATGTGTTCCTAATGTTGATGGCCTGAGGGAGAGGATTCTAGAGGAGGCACACAGTTCTCGGTATTCTGTTCATCCTAGTGCTACGAAGATGTATCGTGATTTGAAGCAGCATTACAGGTGGAGACGGATGAAGAGGGACATCGTGGAGTATGTGACTAGGTGTCTTAATTGCCAACGGGTGAAGTATAAGCACCAGAGGCCTACTTCAGCAGATGCCCATTCCTGAGTGGAAATGGGAGCGCATCATTATGGACTTCGTGGTTGGGTTGCCTCGGACTTTGCAGAAGGTTGACGCGGTTTGGGTAATCGTGGATAGATTGACCAAATCAGCGCATTTCATTCCAGTAACTACTACTTATACTTCTGAGAGGTTAGCCCAGATCTACATTCGGGAGATAGTCCGGTTGCGCGATGTGCCGGTGTCCATTATATCAGATTGAGGTCCTCAGTTCACCTCACATTTCTAGAGAGCATTGCATAGTGAGATGGGTACCCAGATAGATCTCATCACAACATTTCACCCTCAGACTGATGGTCAGTCGGAGCGTACAGTTCAGATATTGGAGGACATGACCAGGGCATGCGTGATTGACTTCGGAGGTCAGTGTTACCAGTTCTTGCCTTTGGCCGAGTTTGCTTACAATAATAGCTACCAGTCCAACATCGAGATGGCTCTATTTTAGGCTTTGTATGGTCGGCGATGTCGTTCCCGTATCGGGTGGTTTGAGCCTGGTGAGGCTAAGTTATATGGTACCGACTTGGTAAGGGATGCTTTGGAGAGGGTGAAGTTGATTCAGGAGAGGCTCCGCATAGCACAGTACAGACAGAAGAGTTACGCGGATCAGAGGGCGCGCGATGTATCATTTATGGAGGGAGACAAGGTTCTGTTGAAGGTCTCGCTGATGAAGGGTATTATGAGGTTTGGGAAGAAGGGAAAGCTGAGCCCGAGGTTTATAGGCCCCTTCGAGGTGTTGAGGCGAGTTGGGGAGGTTACTTATGAGCTAGCCTTACCTCCCAGTTTATCAGGAGTTCATCCGGTCTTTCATGTATCCATGCTCTGGAGGTACCACGCCGACATCTCTCACGTGGTTGATTTCAACACTATTCAGTTGGATGAGAGGTTGGGCTACGAGGAGGAGCCAGTTGCTATTACTGATAGGAAGGATCGCCAGTTGAGGTCCAAGAGAGTTTCTGCAGTGAAGGTCCAGTGGAGGGGCCACCCAGTCGAGGAAGAGACCTGGGAGTCCGAGGAAGACATGCGGAGCAGATATCCACACTTATTCAGCACTTCAGGTATGATTCTAGACCCGCTCGAGGACGAACATTTGTTTAAGAGGTGGAGAATGTAACGACCCGACCGGTCATTTTGCATTATCGGACTCCTTTCCACTAAATGAAACTTCCCATAGCGGTTTATTATGATTTATGACTTGCGAGGACTGGTGGTTCGGGATTCGTAAGTGTTTAGAGTGCTATAGGAAAACTTGGTTCCTTAAGGTTGGCCTTTAAGGCCAAGATTGACTTCGGTCAACATTTTTAGTAAACAACCTTGAAATCGAGTTTCGACAGTTCCAGTAGCTTTGTATGATGATTTCGGACTTGGGCGTATGTTCGGAATGGGTTTTGGATAACCCGGGAGCGTTTCGACGCCAAATATCGAAATAAGGATTTCCTTAAGTTAATATTGTGGTTTGGGACGTGTTTTTGTGTTATCGAGGTCCGAATGGAATTTAGAGATCAGGAATAGTTCCGTTATGTCATTTATGACTTGCCTGCAAAATTTGGTGTCATACCGAGTAGTATAGGTCGGTTCGGCGCATTGTTAGCGAATTCTAGGACTTTAAGTTCACAATTTGATTCAATTTGGTTTTGGGGTCAAACTCATAGTTTCGTTGTTGTTTTTCACGTTCCGTAAATTTGAGCAACTCCGTATCATGAATACAGACCTGCCAGTGTCTTTGGACGGGGTCCTGTGGGGTTCGGGTGAGTTTTGGACCCCTCAGAGTTAAATGCAAAACACCAAAATTTCTGTGTCTGGTTTCCTTCTATGTGTTCGCGGTTGCTCTGCCGCGTTCGCATAGAAGGATCTGGGAGGGAGTGAAAATTTTCCCTATGCATTCGCATAGGTGCTCCGCGTTCGCATAGGGTAGGGAATTGGGCCAGACCAGCTTAACCCTTACTTAGTGCGTTCGCACCCCCCAGCTGCGTTCGCATAGGTCTAGCCTAGCTAGCCTCCGCGTTCGCATAGAAGGCCTCATCAGTCCTGGCCATTTGTTCATCGCGAACGCACTGCCCCTGATGCGTTAGCATAGAAGGGGCAGTTGGGCAGTGTATTTTTATAACGGGATTTAATTCATTTTCCTCATCTTCTTCTTCTTCCTTGGGACGATTTTCAGCATTCAAGAGGGACAAACGACCTAGTTATTGAACGTAAGTAAATTCTACCCTAATATTAGTTTCATGCATGGATTACAAACTAAATTAACTACCTAATTAGTGAAAACTAAGGATTTGGAGTAGTAACCTAGGGCTTTTGAAAATGTAGAAAAATTACCCGCGCATTGGCTATGAATTCATACAAAAATCATATATTAAACATCCTTAGGTTATGGGTGAGTGTTTCCTTCGAGAATTTTCGGAATCCGGGCATGCGGGCCTGGGGTTGGATTTTGGGATTTCTTCAAGAATGGTGAATTTGACTAAATAATAGGAGAATTCCATGCTTTGAATATAAATTGATATATTTGTATAACATTTGGCTAGTTTCGAGTCCGTGGGTATCAAGTTCGGAGTTTCGGACACATTCTTGACCTCGGGAGTAAGTGCGACGCGAGGTGAGTCTCCTTTATAACCTTGTAAGAGGGAACTGTCCCCCTAGGTGATTTAAATGCTATATGTGATAATTGTGGGGGCTACGTACATACAAAGTGACGACAGTTCATACGTAGCGGCTTACTGTTATGTCCGGGTAGTTTGGCCCACATCATGTCTTGTGTTTTACTTGATATGAACTATATGCTTAATAAATTAAATGTTACATGTGGCTTATTTCCCTGAGGTCATGGAATTTGAGAAAACTTATAAGGAATTGTTCACTGAAAAGTAATTTAAAAAGGAATAATGTGTGTGCATGTGACCGCTTCGCAATTTACATTCCG